>CM062102.1:9980110-10035079 GCA_031163375.1 Conogethes punctiferalis | reverse complement strand
TGTGATATTAGCTCCAGAAAACAAACGAAATCCTAATAATACTAGTATTAACATAACATACAAAGTGGTTCTAGGAGAGAACCACTTTATAATTATGTTTATGTATAAGAGTTGTATGGAACATGGTTTTAAAAATTTATATAAAATCCCAGAAAATATAAAATGTTTAAAGCTTCCCTGTGTTGTTAATATCTGCATGAATGCTCTTGAAAAAGAATTTTTAATAATGTAAAAGAATTAGTTTGATTGACATTGCAATTATATTAATTAATTTTGACTCGTAAAATTCACATGCCATTATATTTGTCAAATCATGTGACCTATGTATACTCTGTATCATCTTTATGTACCGAGTTTGTCGTATATAAATCATTTATTATATTATTATATTATCCCCCCTCCCCGCAGGTGGTGGACGAGTTAAGCTCCACGCTCGCGAGCCATGTTCGTCCGAGCGCGAGTTCTCCTACAACGATGCGGACCTCGCCGCCGGCAAGAACGAGATCACCAAACTCGACACCGACAAGAAGAAGCAATTCGTGAGTTGATCATCATCAGCCTATTGGCAGTCCACTGCTGACTTAGGCCTCCTCAGTTAATCATCTGGCAGGGCAGGCAGGGATGTGGCTAGTACGCTACCGGGCGCTAGTACTTCCTCGTTTCGATAGGAAACATCTAGCCTCGCGCATCGGTTTTGTGGAACAGCTAGCTCTTGGGAGCCTCCAAGAAACGAGCGTAATCCTATTTAAAAGGCGGCAACGACCCCAACGACTGGATATGAGTTGCGGGTGTCCATGGGCGGTGTCGGACTGCTTACTATCAGGGCAATCACACCTGCTTGTCTGCTGCCACTCGCTAAAAACAAAAGATTAGAGCTTGCCTCTCGCATAAAAAAAAAAAGGATTCTAGCTGCCCTCTCGCATAAAAAAAAGGATTATAGCTGCCTCTCGCATAAAAAAAAGGAGTATAGCTGCCTCTCGCTAAAAAAAAGGATTATAGCTGCTCTCGCATAAAAAAAGGATTATAGCTGCCTCTCGCATAAAAAAAAAGATTATACCGCCACCAGTCGGTTGCCAGAGCCTCGTCTTGTTATTCATCAGGATGCACCACGGGCATGGTGAAGTGGAAGGTGGCTTACAGGGAAACGATGTTAGGTCAGGTCTCGATCATAGGTCAGTCTGTAGTGGACCATTTACATATTGATGATGATGATGATCTATATCGTTTATATCATCACCAGGGGTCCTCTCGTAAGGTGGCTTAAGGTGAATTTCTCCGAGTGCTTCTGTGCCTGGATCCTTTGTCCAAAGCCCTGCGTGTGTTCGTCGAAATCGGTGCTTTCGGTAATTGCTTTTTTTTACTGTGCTGTGGTTTTTTATGGTGTAAAAAAATGTATCTATGTACTATGGGAATAAGACACTGATAACCAATCAGTTGTCTAGTACCCATAGTACAGCTTCGGCTTAGTATAGGGGCTAGATGGCGCTGTGTGGCCCAGCCCCGTGGTATGTCCTTAGGTTTTTTTTTTATTTACCAAAAGTTATGTTTTTTTTTTGTGTATGCGTCCAAATAAAGCTTTTTTTCTATTCTATTTCTCAATTGTAATTACCAGCTTTAGTTAACGACCTCTATGCACCCCCCCCTCTCCTACAATTTATATATTTATTTATGCTTTATTGCACTGTAGTGTACAAAAGGGGAACTTAATGCCACATAGGGCTTTCTCTACCAGTCAATCCCATTTGGGCTAAGCGAGAAACTAATTTTATGGGTAGTGGCGACAAAGTTAAATTAAAAACACAATATCTCATACACAATAATAAATATGCTAAAATAAGATACATAGAAATACATACTCACATATATATGTATATAATATACCTACTATACACTTAAGGAACAGATCACACACATTACATACTCCCTTCTCTACTTCCAGATACGGGCCTCCCCGTGACATCCAAGCGTATGATAGGACCCGTCGCGCAAGAGCGTCAAAGACTGCGCGACGTTGGCTGCAGCAGCTGTACGCGCATCCTCGACCACTACCGCGCAGCAGCACGGCTCCAACGGCCAGGACGTGAGTAGCGGGGGCCCTCCAGGTCCAGATACGGCACTAGTGTCCCTGATGGGGGGTGCCCTAGAGTCCTGATGGGGGGGCCCTAGAGTCACTGATGGGGGGCCTTGGTACTAATTGTGGGCCAAGGTGTAATAAGAGGTGGGCCCTAGTGACCTAATAGGGGGCCCCTAGATGTCCTACTAGTGTGCCCTAGTGTTCTATAGAGTGCCCTAGAGTTCTAATAGGGGTCCTATTGTGCTAATTGGAAGGCCCCCCAAGTCACCATAATGGAGGCCCGTGTACCTAATTGAGGGTCCTAATAAGGGTACCTCTAGTGTCCCTAATAGGGGGCCCTAGTGTCCTAATTAATAGTGTGCCCTAGTGTTCTAATATGGGGTCCTATTGTGCTATTTTTTTTTTTTAGATTAAGAGAGGTTAGGGCATAGCGAATCTTCGCTCGAATTGAGCCTGCCCCGTCCCGGGGAAGGACCTCCAACCCTATAGTATACCGCAGTCAAGTGCCTCTGGGTCGTGTATCTTACTCTGCCGTGAGTAGGGTTTTCCGGAGCTCTGAGGGGGTAAGGGGTTGGGCCGCATGCGGTGGCAACTGAAGGTTACTGACCAGTTACTTGCTCGTTCCCCAGCTGATTGGGCTTCTCTTTCGCTTACCATCAGGCCGTAGTGGAAGCCATTATGTCGAGCCTAATATAAAACAAAAAACATCGGAGGCCCCAGTTCCAATAGTAGGGGGCCCGTGGTCTAATTGGGGCCCTAAATAAGGGTCTCTAGTGTCCTTATAGGGGGCCCTAGTGTCCTAAAAGGGGGGTGGTTAGTGTCCCTTACCGGAGTGTTCCTTTTTTATCGAAACTGTTCATAACTCCCCCACATACGCTATTATATAAATAGGGATCTAATCTTCCCTATTTTTTTCTAGATTTAGAAATATCGTATCCAGTAACATTTTTATAGTGGTCTATGAAACACAGTTTGGAATCCTCCTCCCTTGATTGTCTGTTTCTAATTGTATGGTTTCATAGCACACAGAACGCAGAGCTGCCGGCTGGGCTTCGGTTCCTCGAGTACTACCCATACGTGTTCTCAAATATAAACATCGACAAGTATTGAGAAGGCGGCCTAACGCTACCCCGGGACCGTATTATTGTTAGGTGAGTGTATTACAAATAGATAATATGAATAAATAACCCAAGACATGCCACCTACGGGCCACACAGCGCCATTTCTAGCCCCAAACTAAGCCGTAGCTTGTACTATAATATATAAATAATAACCCAAGACATGCACGCTGGGCACACACAGCGCCATCTAGCCCCAAACTAAGCGATACTTGTACTATGGGTACTAGACACAGATTACCCCAATTAGGATACCGCATGTTCGGCATTTTTGCTTTGAGTTTCGCGAGTCAATTTCAGGTGGTAAGGAAGGGTGTGCGGGGGACGTAATCATTTCTCAAGTGATGTACATTTGTATTGTGCAATGTCGATATTTTATCGAAAAATTACCAAATCAGGTATATTAGACTAGATTATGTCTGTATCACCTTTTCAGTATTTTGTGCAATACTGGATATTTATCTATGTATGTATATAAATATATGTTTATATATGTCACCGGAAAATAGCAGAATCGTAAGTTGATCAATTTCCTAGGTAGTTGATTATCTTTCGGAATATAACAACGGTAGTGGAAATGTATTATTTAATACGCAATGGATTTCAGTTAGTTAATCAACTTACGGTAGCCTGACTGTCATTTAATAATTTACGATTTTGACACAAGTAAAATCGTCCTCAAATGGGCCAATCGTTGCTCAATGTACTATATTAAACGGTGCAATATACCCGTAACTTTAATACACTGTTCCCTGATTGGTTGCCGGATAACGCCACGTGTGCCAATGAACCAATCAACGTTCACCTCACCTTCGTCGGATGATTTTACGGCAAGATCCCGTAAAATGATCAATTTACTAAAATACATACGTTAATTAATACATTTCAACTGCCGTTTTGACATTATAAGTATATTTAAATGTATCTAAGTAAGTTTATCAGTTGTCTAGTACCATAGTACAAGCTTCAGCTTAGTTTGGGGCTAGGTGGCGCTGTGTGGCCCAGCGTGACATGTCTTGGGAAAAAAAATTCAAATGAGTATATGTATAAATATGGTTAGGTGAAGTAATCACAGCAGTTTTCTTTACTCGTCTTCTATCCTTCATACATTGAAAACCTATCCTATGTAAATGTCCTCTAACAGCAGGGTGCGGCATTTGGTCCATTTTTAATGTTCTCTCAGGACACTTTGGAAATCTATAGTAGATAACACTAAAATTTTCTCATCTTGCATTATCGATATACTTGAAAGTAATACAATGTAACACTATTGTCAAACGTGTCTATGCTAGAAAGGGATAAAAATAGTGAAATTGGGTATTGAAAGCAATGATCATGAAAAAGACATCAACGCGAGCTAACATCTGTCATAATATTTTCCATCGTAACTTGAGCTCCGGCGCCAAGGAGTTCAATACTAAGATTCATTCGTTTATGTTCTACAAACTATTTAAAAGTGTCTCCGATACACACGGGTTGACTTCTGGTCAGTACTGACGTGGTACTGACGCACTTTATGCGCATGCGTATTTCGCGCTGCATTGCACTGATGATATTACCTCTCGCGCGATATCTTAAGCTGCGGTATCTATTGGTGATATCTGTGGTACTAGTTAACTGATAACTTACTTAGATACATTTTTTTTTATAAACAAATACATATTATACATAGAAATCACCCAGACCAATACAATACAGACATGTTCATGCACACAATGTTTGTATGGTGGGGATCGAACCCACGACCCTTGGCTCAGAAGGCAGAGGTCACTACCAATGAGCCACCGAGCCAGTCCATATACTATAGGTGCTAGACTGTTGTATTGGTCTGAGTGTTTACTATGTTATTAAATATGTATTTATGTATTTACATAAAAAAGTATCTAAGTAAGTTTATTGTCTAGTACCCATAGCACAAGCTTCGGCTTAGTTTGGGGCTAGATGGCGCTGTGTGGACCAGCGTGGCATGTCTTGGGTTATTTATTATACCTATTATCTATTAATCATTAATGTTTGTATTATAGCGAATTGTGTATAATGTTATCTTGTATTAATTTCAGGTATATGTTGTTTCCGGGTTGCATAGCTGACCGCGCCCACGTCGGCCCGTGCAATAGTCGCAATCTTGTTGTAACAATACAATGTTTTATTTCACAAACATATCTATAGACAAATTGTGTAGGAAAATCTATGTGTCGCTGTTTGAAACAGTCGTGTATGTAATTACAATAAATATTTCGGGTAGCTACACCAATATTGAAGTTTGTGTATGTTCTGTGTAGCGACGCATTGGTTCTCTATGTAAAATTACGTTTTCCCCAAACCTCGGTTTCCTTGTAAAAAAATCATTACAATTATATATTACCAATATATTTTTATATGTACAGTTTTTTTTGATGTTTTAGTAATATCTACATTTTTTGACATTTTAATTTTGTGTGTTATATATTTATGAAACAGGTTGTTGATAGGAAGTGTCCAATTCATGTATGTTATATGTGTAAGATGCCGTTCGTAGAAGTTATTCGATCAATACATTTTTTTCTTATGTGGAAGCTTCGCTTGAACACAGTTTACAATAAAAAAAAATCATTTGTAAACGCAACAATTATATTATTATTGTCCAGTATTAATTTCGTTGCGTGGATGCAGTAGTGTAATATACGTCTATCCATCCGATGGTAACTGTATAGTAAATGTTCAAAAAATAAAATAATTATATTGGAGTTATGAATTGCAAAAGCTATGTAAATAAGAACATTCCTCATTATAACTCGTGTAGTACATAATAAAAATATTATTCAAGTTACTGTTGCTTGTGTGTTTTATTTTATTAAATCATCATCAGTCTGCCACAGTGGAAAGAGAGGTAGGGCATAGCGAATCTTCGCTCGAATTGAGCTGCCCGTCCGGGGAAGGACCTCCACCCTATAAAATACCGCAGCCAAATGAACAGGTCGTGTTTCTGCTGGTGAGTAGGGTGTCCGGAGCTCGTGGGGGGTTAGGGTTGGGCCGGCATGGCAGTGGCAACTGACAGGTAACTGACCAGTTACTTGCCAGTTGTCACAGCAACTTGGGCCTCTCTTTCGCTTTCCATCAGGCGTAGGAAAGCCATTATGTCGAGCCTCTATAAAAAAAAAAGTCCACTGCTGGACCTATGTCCAGGAAGCACAGGCTTCCTCCAATGACAATTGTGCTTA
Organism: Conogethes punctiferalis; assembly: GCA_031163375.1. Taxonomy (NCBI): domain Eukaryota; kingdom Metazoa; phylum Arthropoda; class Insecta; order Lepidoptera; family Crambidae; genus Conogethes; species Conogethes punctiferalis. The sequence continues at coordinate 10,028,687 of CM062102.1, read as the reverse complement.
TTCCAATGACAATGAGGGATACCGTTTTCGTAATCACCAGAGGGCGCCACTGTATAGTGAGGTCTTCGGGCAGCAGTTAAGGTTAAGGAGGACATCAGTTACTGAGAGGCAAAACTGTTTGTTAAGGGTTAATAAACAAACCAGTTAACTAGCTTTTCTCTCAGACTGCTAAACTTCACACATAATTTTCTCGGTTCCGCTTTTAAAACACAGACAATCATTGAGTATGTCTCATATTTTCCATAATTAATGCCAGCTATGCCAAAATTGCACAAAGTTATTTAATTTGCCGAAATAACTCGTTTAATCCATAGAACCTATGTAATTTGACATTTCGGATACCTCACGCTACACTAGCACTTCTGTGTGCCTAGCACGAACATTTTCGAAAAAGTATGCGTAACGTTACCGTAAACATTTGTATGAAACTTGGTACAGCGCCCCTATCGTGCGTAAGAGGTACTACGTTTACGTACGTTAACGTAGTGAAAATTATCGCCCTGTTTACGGTTACGTTACGCATACTTTTTCGAAAGTGTTCGTGCTAGGCTCACTGGTGGCGAATTCACACGCGATAGCCCTCATTGTTATTTGGGGATATTTTTGCCTAAGTCCGACCATACACTACTGCTTTAAGCAGTTGAGACCGACTGCTTGAAGCCGCGACTGCGCGGTGCACTGCTTGAGGGGCAGCGCAGACGACAGACTATCAGTGATGCACTTTTTAGTCTGTGATGAAATTATATAACGAACTAAAATTCGTCAACGTCGATTTTCAACAATTTAATTAATATATTAGAACACGGGAGGGACAAATGAGAGGGATTTATATGGGGCAAAAATACGCGATCCGTTCAACGTACGATCGTTTTCTGTAGTAGGGCCCCTGTCGCGCATATTTCACAGACTCAACGCACATCTTCGATCATTCTGTCGGCAGAGCTGTAGGGACCTAGATGCTCTTTTTAAATGTCTCAGACGCAGACTCTATCGCACAACAAATCTGTCGTCTGCGCAGCCCCTGAAGCAGACAAGAGGTCGCTACTATATAGTGCAAGCAGCAGAGAGGTCATTACTTATGGTTGTGGTTGCAGCACGGATTGCAGAATGATCTATTGTAGTAACTTTGTTAGATAGAAGTATGTAGTAACTTTGTTAGACTTCTTGGAAGTTTGACCGATGTTACCGATTCGATTGGATGTACATAATTATTATATCATTTTGTGCCACACCTACTGAAAATTATTAGTAGGTAGGTAAGTATTTTTATTATTTACATCAACCTACCTTACCTACGATAGGACGATAAACATTATTTTATTTAATCTTCGGTTTTATCCATTTTGACCTCTAGATTGAAGGTTAAGTATTTGGAGATAAAATTATATTTATGATTGATTGCTGACTACTTAACACTTCCCGCGACTATGCTTGTTCCATTTTTATTAATAAGATTTTTAATGCAGGGAACCAACCAACTAATGCAATTCTTATGAGGATTGTCTTTGGCCGAGCTCTATGTCCAGCAGTGGTCGTCTGCAGGCTGATGCTGACCTTGGGATGGACCGTAAGAGGTTAGTGTGGTCTATGGATCTCTTCTTACAATTTTATACGCCCAAGTCAGTCTGGAAAAGTGTCCACCTACATTTTATTTAAGTTGAGAACCAATTCCACACTTCATTAGCTGTATGTATTCAGTACCTTTTGTAGATAGATAAACTGTGGAACTCTTTGCCAGAGTCCGTGTTCCCCGAGGATTATAATCTTCAGATTTTCAAGGCGAGAGTGAATCGGTTTTTGTTGAGTAAGCGCGCTTCATGTTAGGCTTCAACATCGCTTAACATCAGGCTAGTTGAGGTCAAGCTCTACCCATTCTCTAATAATAAAAAAATAGAGAGTTTTGACTGTGTATGCTTTGGTACAACTTGTACCGTACAAGTCTGATAGTTATTAAACCTCAAGTAGTACTAACCAAAATAGTATTACTCGTAGCTAAGATTTTGCAGAAGAAAGTTGCAAAGCGAAAGCGGGAGGTTGATCCGAACGCTCCCGCAGTGCGTAGACTTTTTTCTCTAAATGACTATACCTAATATCAACTATCCTCTACCCTAAGGTTGTCTGGAAGAGATCGCTTACAGCGATAAGGCCGCCTAAATTGTGCAACAAGTATCTGTTATACCTAGATTTAAGTCAATTGTATGGTGCGCAATAAAGAATATCTATCTACGATGATGGCCAGGGCGGCCTTATCATCATCGCCGGACTGTTGGGGGAGCGGAAGACTCTCACCCGTAGACGAAGGAGGGGGCGCACAATACGCCCGCTAATCGCTTCCTGACGGGGCCCAGAGGGTGGTTCGTGCGAGGACACCCGCACCTGCAAGGCACGAGTCCCCGTCACCATCTGACGGGAGTTGGCTTGGCCATCGGGTGGCACATCCCGTACCCCATCATGGGAAGGCTTGTGGCTGCCAATCAGGGCAAGCCGCGCTAGTGGCATGGCAGCCATAACACTGACCCGGACACCACCCGTGGAGCGTTCAACAGAGGTTCCGGATTTTAACGGGTATTCACTGCCAATTGAGAACAGAAGAGGGAGAATGGTGGGACACGTCATACGTCATGACAAACTAATTAAAACAATACTTGAAGGCAAAGTGGAAGGCAGGAGAGGAAGAGGAAGGCCAAGAAGGATATATGTCACCGGAAAATAGCAAGAATCGTAAGTTGATCAATTTCCTAGGTAGTTGATTAACTTTCGGAATATAACAAACGGCAGTTCAAATGTATTATTTAACGCAATGGATTTCAGTTAGTTGATCAATTTACGGTAGCCTGACAGTCATTTAATAAATTTACGATTTGGACACAAGTAAAATCGTCCTCAAATGGGCCAATCGTTGCTCAATGTACCTACTATTTAACGGTGCACTATTACCCGTAAATTAATACTTACACTGTTCCCCGATTGGTTGCCGGGATAACACCACGTGAGCCATTGAACCAACGTTCACCTCACCTTCGTCGGATGATTTTACGGCAAGACCCCGTAAAATTATCAATTTACTAAAATACATAGGTACGTTAAATAATACATTTCAACTGCCGTTTATTATTTTCCGGAAGTTAATCAACTACCTAGGAAATTGATCAACTTACGATTCTTGCTATTTTCCGGTGACATATACACCAAACAGTTGATGGATAAAGTTGATGTCATGACGTACAGGGAGTTGAAGGTGCTGGCGGAGTCCAGGGAAGAATGTAAATTGCTCCACCGACAAGACCTTAAATTTTGAATGAATCACTGCAAGAAATGCATAACCGCATTTTCCCCGGTGTCGCTGTACAGAGGGAATAAAATATTCTTTGCAGAGATACAGTGACATCACAAGCCAGTACGCATACCTATAGTTAAGATCTTATAATGGCACAAACACACAAACGAATCATCTACAGGTCAGCCCCGCTAAATCGCGCTATTTGCCAAACAAAAGATAAGATTGTTTTATTGCCGCTGTCCTGATAACTGGTCGCGGGGGGCCAAAGGTGACGTCACGCTTGTAATAATAATAAGCAATAATAACGGTTCAATAACATGTTTTTGTAATATTCTTATTGCGTCATGTTGTATATTAAATCCTACGTGTTGTTCCTAGTAACGCGTAGATAGATTCTTTATTGCAAACTGATTAATAATTAATTCTCTATAGGTATATTATATACTAAGTCTCCGATCTCCCTGTTCTCATGAAAGTAAATAAATAAACCTAAATAAATAAAAATAAAAGAGGTAGCGCATAGTGAATCTTCGCTCGAATTGAGCTGCCCGTCGGGGAAGGACCTCCACCCTATAGAATACCGCAGCCAAATGACCTCCGGGTCGTGTTCCTACCGGTGAGAAGGGCTTCCGGAGCTCGTGGGGGGTTGGGGTTGGGCCGGCATGGCGGTGGCAACTGACCAGTTACTTGCCCGTTGTCACAGCGACTTGGGCTTATCTTTCGCTTTCCACCAGGCGTAGGGAGCTACTATGAAAAAGATGTCTAAATTGACCTGACCGAGCATCGAACCCGTATTTTCAAATAGTACACGCTTGAGGCCAGCATGCTCTAACTATTGCGATACCGAGATCGACATAATAATTGCGGTAGAATCATTTTTAGGGTTCCGTAGCCAAAATGGCAAAAACGGGACTCTTATAGATTCGTCATGTCTGTCTGTTATTTTTACTGTCGATTTATAATATAAGTACGAGTAAGTGCTTGATTCAAATCTAAATGTATAAAGATTAAAGATTCTTTCTACCTACTTATTTCTAATCTTCCTTAATGACTAGGCACTTGTTTGTGTACACCTATTCTTTCTAAACCAATATCTACCACTTATTATGAGTATGATTAATAGTTAAAGGTCGCAAGTTATGCCCTAGTCCACAAGTATTCCATGTAAACAGCTGTCAGCCGACGAATGCGTGAAAATTATCGTATTATTGCATTTCCCTTGCATTATCTGCACCTGATATAACAAATGTATGTCTCTAAAGATCAATACAAATTCGACTTTAATAACTACATCTCAAGATGCTTTTTCCTCTGTCAATCTGTGAGAATTATACCAGCTAATTATGTACCCTAATATAGTATCTCTATTCTTATTGTTAAGGTGTATTTTTAAACTGCAGTTGAATCGTTATGGCAGTATCATACATTGCCCCTTGGTTTTTTATTTCAATTGTTCTCCTTTTACAATATACCTAAGTAGATTATGACTTGAAAGAAAGAAAAACTAAACAAAGTAATTGTAGTCTTATCTACTCGTATTAAACTAGATTCATTATCGAGTATATTATCAGTTATCCAAAATTAAAACCATTTGTTTCACAAATTTATATATGTCACCGGAAAATAGCAAGAATCGTAAGTTGATCAATTTCCTAGGTAGTTGATTAACTTCCGGAAAATAATAAACGGCAGTTGAAATGTATTATTTAACGTATGTATTTTAGTAAATTGATCATTTTACGGGGTCTTGCCGTAAAATCATCCGACGAAGGTGAGGTGAACGTTGATTGGGTCAATGGCTCACGTGGCGTTATCCCGGCAACCAATCAGGGAACAGTGTATTAAGTTACGGGTAATAGTGCACCGTTAAATAGTACATTGAGCAACGATTGGCCCATTTGAGGACGATTTTACTTGTGTCAAAATCGTAAATTATTAAATGACTGTCAGGCTACCGTAAATTGATCAACTAACTGAAATCCATTGCGTTAAATAATACATTTAAACTACCGTTTGTTATATTCCGAAAGTTAATCAACTACCTAGGAAATTGATCACCTTACGATTCTTGCTATTTTCCGGTGACATATATAAGGGACGACCATGATCTTATCGCTGCAAGCCATTCTCATCTGACCGTGATGCATCCTGCTGAATAACAGACGAGGCTCTGGCAACCGTCTGCAGGTGGCAGTATAACCAGCACGATTGAAGGCGTAGCTAAATACCATAGGCCGATGACGGGCAGCAGCGTCACCGGAGCAAGGAGCTGCGCCCTGCGATACACAACCCGCCTGCCCAGTGTAGCGAGCGATTACGGGTAAATCCTTCAGATGTTTGCCGAATGTGGCGAATAGCTGAAGAGGTCTATGTTCAGCAGTGGACTGCGATGCCAGCGCCTCGTTTGTTTTTCTGCAGGAGCACTACAGGCAGGTGAGGTTGGCTTGGAGCGAAAAGATGATAGGCCGCTCCCTTACATCCCCTTAAATTATATTACCCTTACCCTTTGTTGCGGTTTCTATGGCCTGAACTTAACATCGGTGACCCTAAAACACTTTTGCACCCCTCTATCTCATATATGACATATACTTACTCATACATGACCTCCATTTAACCCAAATATCACGCATTTCTTTCGTGTAACTTTATCGTATTCGCAGCCAAGTGAGATAACTTGCCTATTAATAAAGTAAGTGACATAATCTACGTATTGTTTATTATATAACGGAAAGTTAACGATATGTTATAGTTGTTAAGTAACCTAAAATAGTAGGTTGAATGAAATTGCCACCAGTTTTTCGAAGGGTCTGTAGAACATTGTGGACTGTCGTCATTAAATAAATAAATAAATATCAGACAACATCACATAGGTACGTTGCTCCGATCCCAATGTAAGTAGCGTAAGAACTTGTGTTATGGGTATCAGAACAACGAAGGTACCACAAATAAATACATACTTAAATACAAATATTAACACCCAGACACGGAACAAACACAAGTGTTCATCACACGAACGTAGTTGTTAAGTAACCTAAATAGTAGGTACCTACAGGATTGAATGAAATTGCTGCCAGTTTTTTCAAAAGTGCAGCGCAGATGGCACACTTTTTGTGCGATAGAGTCTGCATCTGAGACATTTGAAAAGAGCGTCTAGGTCTGCCGACAGAATGATCGAAAATGTGCGTCGTGTGCGTTACTGCATATAATTGCAAAAAAGTGCGTCACGGATAGTCTGTCGTCTGCGCTGCCCCTAAGGCTCTGTAGAACATTGTGCACTGTCGTTATTTCCAGGTAAACGCTTCTGCCCGTTTCCTGGGCTGATATTCCCTTAGCCGTCTTCTATGAAACCCTCGTGCTCATCCTGTGGCGTGGTCTTATTTTAAATCCGGAAACCACACGGACAAAAAAGGGACGTTCATCATCATCAGCCTGTTGTTGTTGTTCACCAATGTGGGCAAACATCTGGAGGATTTTGACTGGCTCGATGGCTCATTTGGTAGTGACCTCTGCCCTCTGAGCCAAGAGTCGTGGGTTCGATTCCCGCACAGTTTGTGCACAAACATTTGTGTTCATGAACATGTCCTTTTGTATTGGTCTGGGTGTTTTCTATGTATAGTAATATGTATTTATTTACAAAAAAGTAAGTAAGTAAGTTTATCAGTTGTCTAGTACCCATAGTACAAGCTTCGTCTTAGTTTGGGGCTAGGTGGCGCTGTGTGGCCCAGCGTGATGTCTTGGGTTATTTATTTATTATTTAACCATAATCGCCACGCTGGGCAGGCGGGTTGGGTATCGCAGGGCGTAGCTCCTCGATCCGGTGACGCTGCTGCCCGTCATCGGCCCGTGGTATTTAGCTACACCTTCAATCGTGCTGGTTATACCGCCATCAGTCGATTGCTAGAGCCTCGTCTATTTTTCAGCAGGATGCACCACGGACAGGTGAGGGTGGCTTGGAGCAAAATCAATTATTAGTCAAGGCTGATGCAATGTGTGCTCTGCACCAAATAAATTAGTTTCCTTTTTTTTATAGTAGCTCGACATAATGGCTTCCCTACGCCTGATGGAAAGCCAAAGAGAAGCCCAAGTCGCTGTGACAAGTGGCAAGTAACTGGTTAGTTACCTGTCAGTTGCCACTGCCATACCGGCCCAACTCTTAACTCCCCACGAGCTCCGGAGACCCTACTGACCAGCAGAAACACGACCCGGAGGTCATTTGGCTGCGGTGTTCTATAGGGTGTATGTCCTTCCCCGGACGGGCAGCTCAATACGAGCGAAGATTCGCTATGCCCTACCTCTCTTTTCTTTCTTCCTATCGATTGCTTATCTTAATGAGCAAGGATACAATACTGGTAATTTCCAGACATTTGGATATATATTTATTTGACAGGCAGGTAGATGCATAACTATGACTAAGAAGACTAGGTAAACTAATGACTTAGTTCGAGGTCCAAGGAAACTTTCAAATGAATCATTGTTTGAAGGCACACGTGACTTGTCCCACGTTGATGCCTAAAATTGCTGCACTCACTGTTTTACGTCACCAATTTAATCAATTTAAATTGCATTCATTTCTTTTTTATCGTTACTGATAAATAAGAAATTGGTCTAGATTTTAGGAATAAGAATGACCGAAGAGAAGCCCGATAAAAAAAAGATGGTACAGTCGTAACTTTACCATCTGAGGTCATTCACCTACTGAATGTCTCCTTCCTAACATGAAACTAAGATTATTTTTTTTTTATGCAAGAGGCGGCAGACGAGCAAATGTGATGCCTGATGGTAAGCAGTCGACACCGCCCATGGACCCGCAACTCAAATCGAGTTTAGGGTCGCTGCCGGCCTTTTAAATAGGAGTACGCTCGTTTCTTGAAGGCTCCCATGTCGTAGCTGACGAAAAAGATTTCCATAAGTAGACTAATGCATTCGTTGATAAAAATGTCCTAAATCTCGTGCCAGACGCGTGACTGCCGCGTGTATTGATAACATTGAATCGATTGAGACATTAGCGATCGTTACAGATAAAATGATTGTTTGCATGAGGGAACACCGTGCTTAGAAAATTTGGCTGCGTGCTTTGGTTGAGGAAATGCGAGTCACTTTTTATCACTTAATTAATAATGATAAATCTTATGACCGAATTTCAGACATAGTCTGGGCGATTTCTAAGGAGACTGGCGACAATCGAGACTGTTTTAGTCCAAGAACTATCCTTTTTTTTTTCGTTTTTTATGACAGAGTGAGCAAACGGGCCCGAAGGTAACTTAACTGGTGGTAAGTGATCACTTCAGCCCATAGACACCGCAGATGCGTTGCCAGTCGTTGAGAAATTTGTAGGCTCCCTTTTTTAATAAAATAGGGGGCAGACGAGCAGACGGCTCACCTGATGGTAAGTGATAACCGCCGCCCATGTACATCGCAACATCAGGAGTTACAGCTGCGCTGCCGGCCTTTAAGAAAGAGGTACGCTCTTTTCTTGAAGATTTGAAGGTCGTATCGATCCGGAAACACCGGTGGCAACAAAACATTCCACAGTTTAGTCGTGCGGGGCAGAAAATTGCGAGAGAAGCGCACAGTTAAGCCTAGCTAAATCTAAATCGTATCCATTAGGTAAAATCACAGATGGAAGCCGAGTCCATAGAATCGTTGCACAAGGCAGAAAATTACTCACAAAACGTACCTCGGAGACTTCCAACTACCAAGATGATAAGAATGAAACCTTGAATTGGTGCGAGATGTACGATGATGAGAAATAGCAGCTGGTGTTAATTTAAATAATGCTACCGAACGCTGATGCCATAATACAAACATCCTACCTATGCATAAAGATAAAGGGTCGAGCTACTTTGAAAGTTCTCGGTCGTCAATGATTCGAACCGCTCAATGGATACGGTCAAAAGGAAGGAGTTAATATTGGGTTGTCCCGTCCACGAGATGAGGAAAATATTCCATATGAGGCACACCTGTGATTTGTGCAATTGAAGGTGATGGGCTAGTGTGAAATATTGTTTCGCTATGCCAAGAACACTAACAGTGTCGCTTAACTTCAAACGGAGGTAACTCCAGCGAACGTGAATTTGAGTTATTTGAGAAAAACTGATTGTGGCCAAAATACACAGTTTAATTTTAAAAAAAATGGTTATTCGTTTGCAATAGACACTAAACATTTAAATTAAGCATAAAAAAGATTAATTAAACGCCGAATAAAATGGAAAAATGCGTTTTTAGTTTGGATTTGTCTATGTTTGATATAACATGGCTGGATTTACCCGTTATTGAAATAATACTGCATGGATTTGCCTATTTATGATAAAACTTGACTGGACTTGCCCAGATTTGATAAAATCTACTTTTGGTTAGATTTCTTCTACAAACATTCTAGGGCTGTCACCAAATCAGCTAATAATGTTATAAATACGTAAATACGAGATATGCCGGAATGTAGATTATAGGTAAGCCACAATAAATGTGGAAATGATTTTCTATTCGAAGGACGACCAACCACATTTTGGCTGCTTAGTAGGTCCTCTTTCGTAAATGTCTAGTTCCTGAAATAGTGGCCAATTTTGACAAATGAAATTATAAAAGCCAATGTAAGCTTTGAACTTTGAAAAGTGGCATCTAAATATATAAAACTCAATGTTGACTACATTAGTAGTAGAGTTACCCAGTAGCTAATTTTAATGTGTGCAAAATAAACTAACGTAAAATGAAGACCTGGGGCCCTACTCCAAAAAACGAAAACGATCGTTCGTTGAACGGATCGCTTATTTTTGCACCATAAATCCCTCTCATTTGTACCTCCCGTGTTCTAATATATCAATTAAATTGTTAAAAATCGACGTTGACGAATTTTAGTTCGTATATTCGAACACGGGAGGGACAAATGAGAGGGATTTATGGGGCAAAAATACGCGATCCGTTCAACGAACGATCGTTTTCATTTTCTGTAGTAGGGCCCAAGACATCGATATTGTTTTGCAATTCTAATAATTGCCAGTCATGATTGATCATCAACTTAAAGTAGAAAAATATTTCACCAACACCTGTAACACGACAAAATAAAAGTCTTTGTAAGGAATAATACTTGTACAACCCTGGGTTAGCGCAACTGTCAAAATCTGTTAAAAAAAAAGCAAAGTAGTAGATTACTTTCAGTTTCTTTGCTTTTTCCCGTTGTTTACCTTTAATTTTTATGTTTTAAACGTTTTTGGGCTTTACTCGGGACACAGTTTTCACTAAATTACCCATTGTAATCAACTGAAAATCAGTTAAATAATTAAAAAATCGCAATGCAGATGACCGTCTTTTGACTACAATGCGTTTATTAACAGCCATATTGAAAAAATGCATCACGCTGATTGGTTGAGGAGGATTTGCCTTCATTTGATAAAAACGCCTAGTAGGATTTGTCTAAGTTTGTTAAAAAAGCACGATTTTCTGGTCGTTTTATTCGAAATATAATGGGATTTATCTTTTTATGTTAAAAAGGATATGTAGATTTTTTTTTCAGCTTTCATTTGATACCAAAATCTCCAATATTTCGGAAAATGGAGTTACCTCCGTTTGAAGTTAAGCGCCTTACAGTACATTTATGTAGTAAGTAATACAATTCCATTGTTATGCATACTATAGGACAGACAATAAGTAAGTTAATCACCTCTGTGAGAGACTGGTGTCCATACTAGGGTATTCCCTGTGTGACGGATCGCAGTTTCTCTTAAGCTGGCCTTTTCCTTAAGATGATCCATAAACTGAGTAGACAAATATTGAATACTAGCTGTGCTCGCGACTTCGTCCGCGTGGAATAGTTATTTTTTCCCCGTTTTTTTTTACATTTTCCATTATTTCTTCGCTCCTAATAGTTGCAGCGTGATGTTATATAGCCTAAAGCCTTCCTCGATAGATGGTCTATTCAACACAAAGAATTTTTTAATTCGGACCAGTATTTCCTGAGATTAGCGCGTTCAAACAAACAAACAAACTCTTCAGCTTTATAATATTAGTTAAGATTAAGATTTTAGCTTCATCATTAGCCTATTGCAGTCCACTGCTGGACATAGGCCTCTCCTGTTGTTCGCTACTTTGGGCAAATTGATAATCGCCACGCCATGGTTCGGTGCCCGTCATCTATCTGTGGTAATTTATTTTATACATTTTTATTTTGTTTAATTTTTTTTTATTAAAGTCTGCAGATAAAAGGTTCTGTAAACTTCTTTCTCTCTGAATCGTAGTCAACGCACGCGGCCTATAATCTAATCAGCTGTGTTGTGCGTGAAATGGGATGTTATTTTTTTTCGGGTAAGCGCAGCGTCGGGCATTGTAGCGTCGAAAGCCGCGGTTGAAAGACGTTCAGCCAGTGATTTGTGCTCGTGGGTGAAAATTAAAATGAAGTCAATAGTAGGATTTGTGGTGTGTTTTTTAAGCTGTAGCGTGACGCTGGCCAGTAAGGTGAGATATATTTTTTTATTTCACGAGTTTTTTTAATAAATTCAAAATTTTTAGAATGTATTTGTTTTTACCAAGAATGTAGGTACCTACCTACCTAGTACCTACTTTTTCTAAAAAACAAAAAAGATCTTAACTATGTACTTTGATATTTTAGTTTTAAAAATATCGTAAGGCTTTTGTTAATTTTTTATTAAATTAACTCTTGTTTTTAAAGAATATTATGATTACATTACAATTTCGAAGCTTTGAGGTTGAGGTTTTAATAACTTTCATTTCGTTTTAGTTTAGTTATTTATCTGTTTCTTCACAATAAATATGTGCAAAAGAAAATATTGTAATGACAAAACAAATTTTTTTTTTTAATTATTTCTGGACAATAATAGTGGTATTCGATATCTTGGTGTACCTACTATATTTTAAACTTTTAAAATAAGTAACTAAGATACCTAGGTACATATTATTTACAATTTTTCTTTTTATGCATCAAAAAATTATTTACTTTAGAATAGGTACCTATAAATTAAACAATATTACCTATATTATTTTTTTATAATTAAACAATATTAATATTACTTACATTGAAATGCATCGTAAAAAATGTTTTATTTTAAACATGAATTTATTTGACTCATCCGAAATACCTAGTAAAAACATCCACCATTGTTTATTTATGTAAAAAACGGAAGTTACTATTGTCTGAAATATTATGTACCTACCTAACTAACTTGAAAATATTTTATAATGGTATTTAATTTTTGTCGAAGTCCACAAAGTATTTAGGCATTACCTGCTAATTATTCATAAAAAAACAAATGACACATGATGTAAAATGACATTGTTTTGAGATTCATTGTTTTGGTTTATCTTAATTGAAAATTTACATAAAGAGGTGACGACCTTTTTTTTTCTTATAATAACAAAAAAGCAAAATATATTTTATCGTATGTTTACGTTGAGAACTTCAGAGGCATAATATTATTAAAACAAGTAACTATGTTTAATAAATATAAAAGACAGATAATAAAATCTCAACGCAATATTTTTGCAATAAAAGTACGTTCAGAACGCGGTAAACAAAAGATGATGGGGCGTTCCATCCTGCATCCTAGACAGATTGCAATTCGGTGTCGAAATTTAGAAGAATAAAAGCACGTGGGTCGTTGACCGTGCACGCACCCTACGCGTGTTTTCGCTCCGTCTCGCTCTAGAAAGGGACGGAGGAACATAATCCTTCCTACCTACGGCCCTTCGGTCACTATCACAAAGGTTTGCCTCGGAAATTTTACTGTGCCTACGAATTCTTGGTCACGTAGCTACCCGCTTATCTTAAAGAATCATAGACAAAGATGCAAAAGCTGTTGTCGGCGTGTTTTTGGGCACTTTTGTTTTTTTTTTACATCGGGCGTGGGATACCCAGCATACCTGTCAAAGCACAAAGCTATATTTTTTTAAGCTTACCATTTGGCGGGTACCTAAATTATGAAAATAATGTTTTCCCAGCCCGTAAAATCTTTATTAAAATTTTCTTTTATCTTTATTAAAAATCGACTTTGAATCACTACCTACTTACAGTGTGTACATAATACGTAGGTAAACGTTGGGTTTATTATTGACATCCTACCCTGCCTACCTTCCTTATGCATTCAGCTTAAGTAGTTAACTATGATCCTTGTACATATTCATCATCAGCCTATCGCAGTCCACTGCTGGACATAGTCCTCACCAGTTGTTCGTCACTTTGGGAAACACCTGGAGGCTACCTACCTATAATCGCCAAGCTGGACATCGCCAAACTTCGACCCAGGACGCAGATCCTCGGCTGTGGTATTTAGCAACTCCTTCAATCGTGATGGTAATGAATAATTGGCCTTGGAGAAGCCTATGTCCAGCAGTGGACATGGAAAGGCTAGTGATAAAGATGATAATGTACATAAGTATGTGTTGTGTATATTCTTAAGTAAACGGATGGCTTTTCTTTCAGGAGACGTACAGTGCCGGCATCTTCAGTCCGTCGGCAGCGGACGGAGATTTACGAAAATATGTCCCCCTAATCCAGGAAGCTGGGAAATCGGTAAGAGAAACTTAGTAATGTTTTATTTATAGTATGGCTATGCCTGGTTCAATTCTCGGACGGATCACTATGGGAAATGGAATATTTTAAACCCTGTCTCGAGTGTGGGTGTTCTGAGAGATGACCCCAAGCAACATCTCGTTGTAGGTAGGTAAGGAAAAACCTTCGTATGAGACCAATAGTGGTTGGTGTAAATATAGTCTGATGCAGTTATTCATTCTTTTAATTGATAAAACCAACATTTTGAATGGTGATTGAAATAGGGAATAATTTGCAAGGAGTCATGTTTGGGAAAATATTTACCTATTTACCTACTTACTGTACATTACATGCTGAACATTGTAAGTTAATCCAATGCAAGTAAGAAAGGTAGGGCATGGCGAATCTTCGCTCGAATTGAGCTGCCCGTCCGGGGAAGGACCTCCACCCTTTAGAATACCGCAGCCAAATGACCTCCGTGTCATGTTCCTGTCGGTGAGCCGACATGCCGGTGGCAACTGACAGGTAACTAAACAGTTACTTGCCCGTTGTCACAGCGATTTGGGCTTCTCTCTCGCTTTCCATCAGGCGTAGGGAAGCCATTATGTCGAGCCACTATAAAAAAAAAGTAGGGTTGGGTTACAACAATGTTCCCACAGATCTTACTTAGGTAAATAATTTATATTAGTTTCTTTAGGTAATTACTAAGTACTGTTCTTTAAGTAAGTACCTTACTTTTTACCTAAAACTTGTAGGTATGTATCTCATAATTAGCAAAAACTTAGTAACACTCATGTCGTTAATTATGTTTTGAATGACTTCTTTATTGCAATTTTTATCATAAAAATAAGTTGAAGTGTGTATAAAAAACAACGTAAAAAGGCCATTTAGGTACAAGTTCGATGTTCTTACTGTCACTATGACCCCTAAACTACAATGTTATTTAAATATTTAGCTAAAGAATAGAAGAGAATGCAAGTTCATACTTATTTTATGATTTTTTTAACGGTAACTAACCAGACTAACCTCATTCTTCATTTTGCTAATGTCGAACACACAACGACAGATATTTAAATGCAAGATAAAGAATAGATAGATTAAGTTATATATATGTAGTAGTGTAAGTTTAAAGATGGCTATGTTATCGCATTGGGTTATACCTGTAATGGTAGCATAAGGTTTTTGAGTAAATAAATAAAAAAAAAAGTGCATGTTTCCAGATTTAGAATAGGACCATCTCATCTTATCGCGTAGGTGTAGAAGACAGCTAAGGGAATATCAGGAAACGGGCAGCAGCGTTTACGTGGGTACAAATAAAACCTACTGCGGTCGGCAAAACTCGTCAGCCGAGGGTGGTGACTACTTGCAGGCTGAGGATGATGATGATGATGTTAGTACATGCAAAATAGTCTCTCTCATCTATTTAATATCAATCATTCTTCATTGAAATTTTAAAAAATAAAAAAAAAATTATAATTCTGGCAGTTTTGAATGATTCTGGCTAAATTTAACGAACTGCACCAAATCGGATAAGTAATTCTTAGTTTTATGTAATCGTTTGTTAGGACAAGGTTTGTGTAACTAATATAATAATCTCAAAAATAATTGAAAATCTGTGCGATACTAAGTAGGTACGCCGGTTGCCAGTTAGTTTAAATATACGTATAACTGACTTACTGACCGACAGCGATCTATCAACGTACAGCCAAAACCAATGGACGGATTTGGCTGAAATTTGGCATGCAGGTAGATGTTATGACGTAGGCATCCCAAGGGGATAAAATAGGGGATGAAATTCTATTCCACGCGGACGAAGACGCGGGCACAGCTAGTAATTTATGAAATTTGTACTTGCTAAATTTCAACTCATGATTTCTTTTGCAGAACGTAGACATCTTCGTCCTGCCATCACCGAAATTCTTCTCATCGTTATCTTCAATTGACAGTCACTGCGGTGTAGACAATTACGATGAGGTAAGTGGGTTAAACTAACGACAATGTAAATTAGTTTTGAGATAAGTAATTTAACTATTTAGGGGAAGCGAACTTTAAATCGTTTAATTGTGGCGCCTCTTGTTGATAAAAGTTCATGATTCCACAAACGCTATGCCTCAGTTATTGATTGATCAGGGAAGTTTCTATTAATGTCATATTTTAACTAAAAGCTTTTGGACAAAAGCTGAGAATAGTGCAAGATAAAATATATGGTTAATTTATTTTTTAGACAACATTTGGGTAGAGGATAATTAAAAGTAATATTAATTGTACTGGCGTCTTTATTGCATGTACGTTATGTTACGTCTTTACAAGTATAAATGTATCCTATTTTAGGTGGTTGAAACCCTTTCGGAGTCAGCGAAGCAGGCGGGCGTCTACGTCGTGGCTCATCTCTTGGAGAAGACCATATGCCAGAGCAAATACGAGTTGGTGAGAAGCAACCTGGTCTTCGGAAGGGACGGGAATATCGTGAGCGTGTAAGTAGCTACGTATTAAATGATAATAATAAACATGCCTGTTGTGATGTTACCAGTAAAAAGCTAAAATAAATCGAAAGATAACAACATAAAATAAACAAATAATAACTTAGGATGTAAGGGCTCTAAACGAGGTTCTAGCAACTGTTGGCGGTATAACCGTCACGTATCACAGGCCGATGACAGCACGCCTAAGTACGGCTAGTGATATCCAACCCGCCTGCCTCAAGTGATTATGGGTAAAGTCTCCAGATGTTTGCTCAAAGTAGCAAACAAATGGGAGAGGCCTAGGAGCAGTGGACTGATGATGATGAAAGGAAAAAAAAGTAAATAATAACTTTTGTTAACAGATACAGGAAGCCATTGAACAGTGAAGCCAACTGCACCACTGCACCTTCAGAGATGGTCACCTTCACGACAGACTTTGGGATCCAGTTCGGTCTCCTCATGGAGGAAGATCTGGTGCTCCAGAAAGAAGGTGACTTGTATGGCTTGAAGAACTTCGTGGTCGCCGGTGCTTGGTCTTCTGAAATACCTTTCCTGAGTGGTGAGTAGGTTGTTATACCTCAGCTTATATTGAGTTTAGTGTGAAGTTATGTAGTTTCACGCAACACCAACCGCCACCGCCTTTTTTCCATAATAGTTTTGTTTACCGTCATATTTGTCCTCAGTGTCCCAATTCGCTTCAAGCTGGGCGTTCACAAACAAAGTGAACGTGGTGACGAGTTCAGGAGCCTTCGTGGGAAGAAGATTGGCTCAGAGCGGTCTCGAGACTGGAGTGACAGCGGTTCATCTGAAGAGTTTGGCAGGTGATTATTTTTATGCAACCACTTATTTATACCGCGACTTTGTGGCCTTTGTTTATAAATTGAAACCTTTGACCGCCAAGAATTGATATATTATTATTATGAGTATTCTAGTAGAAAAAACATAATTATAATGTTCACAATGTTTACTGTGTAACATATTTAATTACGAAAGCAATTACGATAGATTTTATTTATTGCACACCAATAGTTGACTTAAAAACTATACAAACACAAATCGAGGTACAAGTTAGGCGGCCTTATCTCTTTTTAGCGATCTCTTCCGGACAACCTTTGGGTAGAGGATATGTACAACGCTAAAACATAAGGGTTTTCGATGCTATAGCATGTGATTTTGTAAAGGTTTTTAAAATTAATCAGAAAGCTTTATTTAGATTTATTTGATTAGAAGGATTGTTTGTAGCATAGCATACCTATCTAAGTAATTTATTAATGAAATGTAATTATTTACATTGATTACACACATCTGAAAATGTTATCTATTAATAGGAATTTCGTAATTAAAGTGGCGTGATCTGCCTGAGTCATCAATCACTTGAAAACATTATATTTTTATGTTCAATAAGTTCCGATAGAAATCATTATAATCTGTCATTTCATTGAAAATGTAAGGTCTTTGTTATTTCCGAGTTCGGATTAAAAGATAGTTATCGATAATCGATATTCACATAACGAGTATGAGGGTCTATATTTTTATCTCGTAACCAATCATAGTTGACACGAATGCGCGAAGGTACTACACACGAGTGTAAGAGAATCATTACTTTATTGTACCTACACGTAATAATGAAAAACTAACTAGTAAAATGAAAAAAACTATTAGCTACTGTTCATCTGGCTGCATCATTTATACATCGAACGATCCGAAATCTATAGATTAAAATTATTTATTTATTAAACGAAATAAGATTAGAAAAAGTACTCGTTAGGTACATAGGATGCATAGTATCTTACAAGTTTATGACTTGCTATCTTCCATTTGCTAATAGAATATTTATTGGATTTATTATTATAGTGAGTCAAGGGGCCTGCATTTATTGGTCCTTGGCCATCCAAAAATCGAGTAGTGGTAATACCTACAAGTATTAAAATACTGTGTGTGATGCAATATCATACTGGGGAAGCCTAATTATTGATGTAAAAATTTTAAAATGAAATAAACATTTCGTTCACAGATGTAACTCCTAATGCCGACGCAAGGCTTGGTATCTTCCCTGAGGAAGACCTCTCTCAATACATCATCAGACCTTTAAATGTGGAAGCCAGCGCCAAAGGTTACAAGGAAACCGTCTGCCATGACGGTCACTGCTGTGAATTCTACGTCAAAACCAGTTTTGTGGGTAAGGAAAATGGTCATAATTTTTAAATGGTTCATCAGATTTTAACATTATGTTCTTAATTTTTTATATTTTAATTACACAAAAATTTATTTTGACTGGATCGTGGTTCATTAGGTAGTGACCCTGCCTGACTTCTAAACTGAGGGTCAAACCAAGTTGAGATGTTAATTACCTATTGTATTTAGGTGCTATGTGTATGGTACCCTCCTTTTAGTAAAAAAGTCCAAATGTGTCAATTTTCATCTTTACATGATCAATGACTGATTGAATGAAAAGTATCAGGAGCGCCTAGATATACTTACAAGGAACTCTATCGGCGTTAAGTTACCTAATGGTAGTTATTATGATAAGTATTTGAATTACATAAAGACAAAAATTTGGTCTTCAACTTCTTACTTCTTTGCGCTTCTGGTATCTCTATTAGTTACAAATAAGGTTGCGATCAAAATTTGTCATATTGCGACTTAACATGAGGGTGGCTCATGATTTTCTTAGTTTTTTCTTAGCATTTGAGTTACTCTGGGTTTGGATAAAGCTATGTGTTTCTTTCTTATGTTTATTCATTATTTTTTTGTTACTCTTAGGATCTAAGGATAACGAAGTAAACTACGGCCTAGCAGCTTTCAACGGGATTCGGAAGTTCGGAAACCACAACATTGGAGCACAGACCTGTGCTGTATTCGCTTGCGCAGGCCTTTACAAGCGGAGTTGCACCTTTGGGTAAGGATCTTGATATGTGTATAGCATAATAATTTTGTGCGTGACTTTGTTTCCATGCAAAAGCCACATGATGTATGTTCCACAAATACAAATATTATTATCATAAACTATATACAGTTGTATTGTTACCCAAACTTTCTCAGCTAGCTAGCTAGATTTAATTGATAGGTACTTTTACATAATGCCATATAAAGCAGTGCTTGTAATGCGCAACAGTATTGTATACGGAATCAACAAACTTGGCTATAGTCTACTTAAAAAATCTACTGACCTAAACTAATTAAACTATCATTATTTATAGACATTAAAGTAACTATTCAAGGCTTACTAACTTATACTCACTTCATTTCAGATCCAGCATCAACAGCACCAACATTGTCTTTGAGAAGATCTCCATCAACACCAACTCCTCAAGCGAAACCTCCCAGTACCCCATCGTCATGACAGCTGGCTCCAAGCTTGATACCAACCAATTCCACTTCGACACGAAGACCTTGGAAAACCAAAGGATGATCACACTAGAAACATCCAAAGCCGAAAATGTACTGAGCTTCGGCGTTTTCGGCAGAGATTTCTCTAAGGACTCCGAGAGGGGTTTCACCTTTGAAGAGGAGTTGTCTTTCAAAGACGAGATGAATGAGCTTTTCGACTATCTTTGGATTAGGATAAGAATATTGATTTTCGTCGTTTCTATTTACTTTTTGGAAATGATGTAAATTCAAAATGGTGAGGTGTTGGAGTCTTTTCAATAGCCGGTTTATAACAATAAATTGGGTGTGGTATTCGCTTAGCGTTGCAATTTTTGGGGATAAAGAGATAACGTCGAAAAAATTGGTGCACGTTCTCAGAAGTTACTAGTATCTAGTACAGTTGGAACACATTTACACTTACTGGCTTGGCTGTATGGATAGTGGTAGGTTATCTTTACTATCTTTTTATCTTCTACTCGACAAGGAAACGTAATTTTCAGTAAGTAATAATGTTTCAATAAATCCTTACTTCAACCAATTGTTTCAAACTAAAGAAATTTGAGGTTAATAATTAATCATTCACAGTTCATTGCAATGTTTAGCAAGGTTATTACAAAGTTAGCATGCGTTGGTACTTGCGTGCATTCCTAAATCGTTACTTCACATCTACTCGTTCATAACGAAAGGGACGATAATATGGAAAATTCCCTCTTGAGCTCAATATTTGATTAATCTGTAGATTATGTACAGAAAGTTAGAAGTGCCATAGGTAAGCCAAATTACACTTGGTGATAATTTTACACCAAGAAATAAACAGTGCCCGTTAATTGAGAATAATCTATTAATTATTAGATTACAATTATGATATGTGAAAGCGAGTATATATTTTTATACAAGCAATGGCATGGAGTTACGCACGTAATATTAAAAGGGCACGGAAAAATAAATGTATACTTATGATTTTTAGGGTTAAGATTGCATGACTGAATAGTGTGTATTATTTTTATTGTTAAATGGCAAGATATCCCCATTACATAGCTGGTTATCATTGCCAGAATAAGACAAATGACAATCTGTTGTTTCTATTTAGATTTGACAAAGGGGTAGGTAGTTGACATTAATTATAATAAATTCCATGAAACTATTTTATTTTTAACATATTAAAATAGGGTACGCAAATATCTTAGCCTGGCCAAACATAGCTTAATGTCATCTTATTTCAAATGCTTGCCATTTTAACAATAAGAAAGAAAATTTGTTTTTACTATTGAACTTTTTATAAAGGGATTTTAGTGATTGTCTTAAGACTGGGTAAAAAGTTACTTTTAATTATGATTGTGAGACATTACAATACGTATAATGTTAACGTTGAACTATTATGAAAGAAAAACATGATAATTTAGTCCAGTTCAATTGTGCTATAATGTCGTGAAAGATTATTATTTTTATGAAGATTATATTCGTCTTTAAAATCGTTTTGCATTGTTTCCAGAATATATCAAATAGCAGTCTTGCCAGAATGTTTTAATTAATGAGACTCTAAAAGTGATTGACTTTAACAGTTATTTTTAACTGTAGGACAAAATTGAGTCATTAATTAACGCTTTCTGGCATGCGGCGTCTTCTGCCAGTATTCGTCAAAATGCAAATTTCTAAAATGCATTGATTTTGATAAATACCTATTTAATAAAAATATAATTTTCACGACATATTCCTGTGATATTAGAATTACGCATGATGTAATGATAGTTTTACATTTAATTATTAAATGGTTTTGTAATTAAATTGCAATGTATTATTATTTTCCATAACCTGTCAAAAATCTGCCATTTAAAAACTATTATTATCGTTTCTTTTTAAGCTGTGTATGTGTTTGGTCCTTTTTGTAGGAGTGTACGTAGCTCGGGAATAGGTGGAGGCGATTCGTTTATTATTCGGCAGGTTGAAACACGGGTAGGTGAGGTTGGCTTAGAGCGAATTTATAGGCCGCTCTCTTACATCCTTTAGATTAAAAAGCAGAGAATAACAGAAAAAAGAATTAACAATATTAAACATATTTAATTGTCAATCTATAGAATATTAATTAACATTGCAATTAACGTAAATATCTACTTGTGTTTGTTCGTATATCTCTTTTTGTTGTTCAGGTACTTCAGGTGATCTTCATCATCCTCGTACAGTGTCTTCTCTATCCATCTCATGAATGATTCCACCTTTAACAAAAAATACTCTTTAAGCGACATCTAGCGTCACCTACCTTCATATCGCTACAACATACAATCACTAGTTCAGTCTACTAACAACAGATGGCGACGTACCTTCCGCGTCATGCGGTCTCGATACATTTTTAAAATGCTCCATCAAGCTCTATGGAAAGTCTACAACTCACAAGCGAAGTTTTCAAATCACTGAAGATGTACCCGATAAACCAAGAAGGTACGTCGTACTTTGTTCTTGATAAATTATAGTGCGGCATAGTGACTGGCTTCCCGCCGCCTCATGTTAAGGAGACGACGAATGTGAACGCATGCGACTTAGGGACCTTTGAAAAGCAAGCCTACAAATTTCTCAAGGACCGGCAATGCACTGTAACTCCTCTTGTGTTGCGGTGTCTACCGGCTGAAGTGATCACTTTTTTTTTATATTGGCTCGACATAATGGCTTCCCTACGCCTGATGGAAAGCGAAAGAGAAGCCCAAGTCGCTGTGACAACGGGCAAGTAACTGGTCAGTTACCTGTCAGTTGCACCGCCATGCCGGCCCAACCCTAACCCCCCACGAGCTCCGGAAACCCTTCTCACCGGCAGAAACACGACCCAGAGGTCATTTGACTGCGGTATTCTATAGGGTGGAGGTTCTTCCCCGGACGGGCGGCTCAATTCGAGCGAAGATTCGCTATGCCCTAACTCTCACTTACCATCAGGTGACCTGTCATAGAAAAAAAAAACAATACTGACCTTGGTATACACGTCTGGTTTACCCTTGGCACAGGGAATACCCCAGGACACGATCCCGACCTGTCTGCCCTCCCTCACTAGTGGACCGCCTGAATCTCCCTGAAAGATGCAATGAAAATATTTTTTTATGAATTTAGGTCTGGAAATCTGGGCCACACGACTACCCCTATATCGTGTTCATCATCATCAGCCTTTCGCAGTCCACTGCTGGGTATAAGTAGGCCTGTCCAGTTGTTCGGCACTTGGTCAAACTGGGCATCACTGGGTAGACGGGTTTACGATCGCTGGGCATAGCTCCTCGCTCCGGTGACGCTCGCTGCTACCCGTCACCTGTAGGTATTTTGACTGGCTCGATGGCTCATTTGGTAGTGACCTCTGCCCTATAAGCCAAGAGTCGTGGGTTCGATTCCCGCACAGTACACACATTTGTGTTCATGAACATGTCTGTTTGTATTGGTCTGGGTGTTTTCTAATAGATATGTATTTATTTACAAAAAAAATGTATCTAAGTAAGTTTATCAGTTGTCTAGTACCCATAGTACCCATAGTACAAGCTTCGGCTTAGTTTGGGGCTAGGTGGCGCTGTGTGGCCCAGCGTGGCATGTCTTGGGTTATATAATTAAAGTTTAGTTAAATAATTTCCACTTACATGGCACGCTCCTTCTCCCGCCTTCGTCAGAGCACAGATTTGCGTCTCGAAGACTGCGTTGACATTCTTGTGGGCTTCTTTGCACTCCTCATACGTGATAGCCTTTAGTTCCAGCTGCATCAAGTCGTTGGGCAGACGGCCAGGATACTGCAAATTAAGGGCTGTTTAATATCTCCCCAAGATGATGCTAAAAACTTGTCTGTCACTCTGTGTGTTTGCTCAGATACGCAGCAAGTTATCTATTGCTCTCCACAGTTCTCCACAGTATTCCCCACTCCCTTTGGCTTTGCTGATTCACCATCATTCAAAAATCAAAATCAAATCAAAATCAAAAAATCAAAAATATTTATTTACATTCAAATAACCTTTTACAGTAACCAGTGGCCAGAGTGTCCTTAAGCATAATAAGGCTTGTACCAGGAGGCCCTGCTCTCATAATACTTAATTTATTTTATTGATTTTTGTAAGATATAAATTTCATTTATCATATTTCATCAATAATTATCCTATCGCTGCTGGATACAAGCTTCTCCATTATTTGCAACTTTGATCGATCCTGCGGGATCAGTCCACTGTGGGGCATAGGCCTCTCCAGTTGTTCGCCACTTTGGGCAAACATCTGGAGGCTTAGCCCATAATAGCCACGCCGGGCATGCCGGCTGACGATCGCAGTGCGTAGCTTCTCACACCGATTGCTGCCCGTCATCGGCCTGTAGTATTTAACTGCGCCTTCAATGGTGATGGTTAAACCGCCACCAGTCGGTTGCCAAAGCCTCGTTTCTTATTTGGCAGGATGCACCAAGGGCTGGTGAGTGTGGCTTGGAGCGAAAAGATGTTAAGTTGCTCCCTTACTTTATCCCAACGATTCTTGGTTTTGCGGCTTAGATATATGGCTAGCTTACCTATTGTCATTTCTTAGAAGACAGATAAGGATCATCATCATCATCAGCCTATTGTAGTCCACTGCTGGACTTAAGCCTCTCCACTTAAGGCAAACATCTGGAGGATATACCCATAATCGATACGATGGGCAGGCGGGTTGGCGATCGCAAGGCGTAATTTTACTGTAACCGCACATACCGACGTGGTCCCCCACCCAGTCAGCAACAACTCTTCGCCCTTCTCCACTGGCTCATCGTTCAGCTCGATCAGGTCCACCAGGTCGTTGAACTCGATCTCCTTCGCCGTGAACACGATCGCGATGTCGTTCTTGATGACGTCATCGTCGTAATCCTCGTGCCGGACGATCTTGCGGATGTCGTACGCTTTGCCGCCGGCACGCAGTTGGTTTGTGCCGACCACGGCTTTTAGGTATTGCGGCCGGATCCTGGAGGATAAATTTAGTTTTTTTGTGACAGAAAAGACAGATTAAACGATCCTAAAGGTTACCCTATAGTAAGTGATCACTTCGGCCTATGGACATCGCAACGCCAGGGTTACAGGGGCCCTACCACCAAAATCGAAAACGGTCGTTCGTTGAACGGAATCGCGTACTTTTGCACCATATATCCCTCTCATTTGTCCCTCCCGTGCTCGAATATACGAACTAAAATTCGTTAAAGTCGATTTTAATTAATTTAATTCTTATATTTGAACACGATAGGGACAAATGGGAGGGATTTATTTTACAAAAGTGCGTGATCCGTTCAACGAACGATCGTTTTCGATTTTGGTGGTAGGGGTTAGGGGTGAGAGCCTTCCGCTCCCCCAATAGTCCGGTGATGATGACAAGGCCGGCCTGGCCATCATCGTAGTCATTTAGAAAAACAAAAAAAAAAGGTGGTAGGGGCCCAGGTGCGTTGACCTTGCGAAAATTGTAGGCTCGTTTTTTTGAAGGTCCATAAGTTGTATCCATTCGGAAAAATGTAGTCGTAGATTTCTTTGTAAGTATAAGTACCTAGTTCAGAGGTATCGAATGCCGACAGGTACGTTTGTAGTCTGGAGAAAGCACTGCAATACCTTTAGACTTAGAAAAAAACCCGGTTTTCTAAAAAGAAAACCCGGTTTTCTCAAACTGTCTCAACAGGCAATTCAATCAGGTATCTTTTATGGACAAGATAATTAGAGGAAATGTCTAAACGCCTACATTATTACAACTAGCAAAATCCGTTATCCAAAACATAGCTATTTATTTTCTGTCTCAGTAGATAGAAACAATGTCGAAATTCCATGGAAGTATTAAGTACAAACAAACAATCAAATCTTTCCACTTTAAAATATTAGTTTAGACTACGTTACATCCATGCGGAAGTCAACGTGAAAAGTGTCACTTTGTATGAGATGCGGCGTTAGTTCCGAATTCCGTCACGTGCCACATTCTTGTCTATCTTACGTTAGAAAGAAAGAAAGAAAACTGGTTTATTACGTTACTGATTGTGCGTACCTGTCAACGCAGTGAGCAGCCGTCAAGATGACTCTAGGAGTGACCAGGGAGGCCCCGCAGAAGTGCCACACGCCCCAGAACCGGAGGGATACCTGGTAAGTCCAAAAATTATTAAGTCGCCTGCAGACCCCTCTTTCCCAGTGGGCACTATGGGCAAGTGCTCAGGGCCCCGCGATCGATGGGGCCCCTCAGCTCATATACAAAGTGCCTAGTTCCTGTCAGGGCCGACGAAATAGTGTTCTTTCAAAGACAATAGGGGCCCCATTATCCTAATATGTCCAGGGCCTCCAATAGGTTAAAGACGGCCCTGGTTGCCTGTTATGTTTGATTGGTTCAATGACTCACGTGGTTTTATCCCGTCAACCAATCAGGGAACCGTGTATTAAGTGACGGGTAATTAATAGTGCACTGTTACATTGAGCAACGATTGGCCCATTTGAGGACGATTTTACTTGTGTCAAAATCGTAAATAATTAAATTACTGCCTGTAAGGTGATGAAATATCTGAAATTCAAACACATAATTAACTACCGTCTGTGATATACCAAAAGTTAATCAACTTTAAGAGAGGTAGGGCATAGCGAATCTTCGCTCGAATTGAGCTACCCGTCCGGGGAAGGACCTCCATCCTTTAGAGTACCGCAGCCAAATGACCTCCGGGTGAGTAGGGTTTCCGGAGCTCGTGGAGGGTTGGGGTTGGGCCGGCATGGCGGTGGCAACTGACAGGTAACTGACCAGTTACTTGCCCGTTGTCACAGCGACTTGGGCTTCTCTTTCGCTTTCCATTAGGCGTAGGGAAGCCATTATGTCGAGCTACTACAAAAAAGTACTATCTAGGAAATTGGTCAACTTACGATTCTTGTTATTTTCCAGTGACACATACATCATACTGATTTTGAGCCTGACCAACAACTATCGGCCGGTAGAAAGTCTGTTGTTAGCGGGGTTATAGCTTTGATGTTAAAGTTGTTAGATGTTAATGTTACCTGGTAGGGCACGGATCCGTTAGCAGCCTTGGTGCCCCCCACAATCCTCTCCCAGTCTTGTCGAGCGTCCACTTCGTTTGATGAGTAGAATTCTGCTGATACTATGACAAAACATAAGCCATTAGATCAAAATAATTATAAAATTGTACATAATCATTACTTATGTTCTATTTCTGTTTATGTGTGAAAATCTGAATGTGGTTCACGGAATAATTACCAGGTTTCAACAGTATAGTTCTTATAGTTTTGGAAAAAAGTGTCTCTGTGTCTGTGACACCGATGGACAGACAGACATAGCGAACGTACTTTGTTGTATTCATAAATAGGCGTAGAGAGTGGGTCTTGTGGCAATTGACGTAGCATAAATATTATGGCAGGTATGGAATTGGAAGGTTAAAAATACATGATCTTGAATAAATTCGTGTTATATTTAACAATTTTTAAAAATTAAATTGTTGTTAATGTGGATCAGCGCTTGTAAAAATGTATTTACACATAAAAACATTATATTCTTTAAAGTTTTGGTTTGTTTAATAACATTTTAAATTAAATTCAACAAAATTAGCTGGCTAATTTAACAAAAAAACTTTGTCAGAAGTGGGATTCGAACCCACGCCCACAGAAGTGGACTGCGACCTGAACGCAGCGCCTTAGACCGCTCGGCCATCCTGACTTGCTTTCTTCGTGCGAAATTACGCGCGACTATACGAGATCATAGCAAATGTAAATAGCCCATGACGTCACGAGTTCAAGGATGGATGACGGAATGTGAACGTGCTATGTACACTTTTGTCATTCTGTCTTAGCTCTTATGACGTATGAGAATAAATTTGAATTTGCCTTGATAGAGCTTACCGATCATCTGATTCGTAGGACATGAACCTATTCAATTATAGTTATTTTGGGAAGCATTGTAAGTAGAGGCATCGATCACAGTACCTATCTATGGTAGAGTTAAGAGACATAGTGGTCTATAGGACCGTTTTACACATAAACAATTTTTTTCAAAATGTTATTTCAGAGTGTGAGATAACGCGATGTTCAGAGTTTCATTCCCGATCTGATTAATGTTTTTTAAACATATTTAAAAAGATGGGTCGGAGGTGTCGATCGTAATCTTTATTTATTACTTTAAATTAACAATATCTTGGTTGTAATTTTATTTTTGCTGTGTTCTAACTTCTGAGCCTTATCTAAAACAAATAAATACAAACATATATACTCAAATGAGTATAGTTGGTTCCTTGTCTGAGTTGAGTGCTTATATAATAATTTTATTTATTTATTTAATCTTCATTGCACAAGTAAAGTACAAATGGCGGATTAATGCAGTGTGGCATTCTCTACCAGTCAATCATTGGGCGAGCCAGAAAACTATAATGTGGTGCGGTAATAGACATTCTAACAACTGCTATAAACAATGTTAATTAATTAAATAAATAGTTAATTGCTCACCAAAAACAGGAACTAATATCCAAAATGTTGCCAAAATCTTCAAACAGAAAGCCAACATCTTTACAAAACGATGTTTGCCAACGTATCTATCAAAACTGAACGCAAAAAGCATTTTCCTTTTTTATATGCGAATTTTGCTATCTGTTCGCACGTAAGAGTTGCGTGCAAGGATTTGAACTAAATAGCTATGGTGATACCCCTATTGCACACAGGGCAACACATCATTTACCTAAATTAGTCTAAATACAACAACGCTTAATGAACTCGAAGTATTGGGCATGAAGTTGAAAATCGTTTCGGAAAATTTGAATTATGAAATAGGTGATATGTGAGCGACTGTACGTTCGTGAAACGGGCTCAAAACGATTTGTATTAAAGACGTCAGTACAATCTTTTTTTTCTAAATGATGATGACACTATAGCACTAACCTCTTTTTATATTGACTGGTCACTATGGCTCATTGGCTAATGACACCTGCCGTCTGCACCAAGGGCCGTGGGTTCAAACATTCGTGTTTATGAACATTTGTGTTTGTTCCGTGTCTGGGTGTTAAATATGTATTCAATTGTACATATATTTATGTGTAAGGAAGCGACCTATCATCTATTTGCTCCAAGTCAACCTCACCTGTCCGTGGTGCATCCTGCCGAATAACAAACGAGGCTCTGGCAACCGACTGGTGGCGGTGTAACTGTCGCAGTCATCTGGTTGAATCTGCTATTCAATTGAATGACTAGCGCGTTCATTAAATGACGACATTTGATTGAATGCCTAAAGGACAACTCGTCAAGTTATTGAATGAAACGTTTAACGTCTTGACTGAACGTCATTTTAGCATAGTCGTTGAATGGGTAAAAGCCGACTGTATAATGTTTAGTTTTTAATTATTTTTTTAAATTTTTCTTTAATAGTATCCGGAGGCGGCGTATTAATAGGTAAATCCACGCTGTCACACTATTTTATTACGTATAAGTCAGTTTAAAGTAAATCTAATCAAAAAAATATCAACACTCAGGTGATCATGTTCGACGCCATATTTGTTTTAGTGACTACTAACGCCGCGCGGGAAAAAAATGAACTAAATTACAATCACTTGACTGCTTTTACGTCCGCTCTTTTCAAAGGGCTATGTTTCAATCCGCTACCTAGTTGGACGTTAAGTGACGCGTGTTTAGTCAACGTTCGGTCTAGTCATTCGATTGAATGTCGTCATTCAATGAACGCGCTAGCGATTCAATTGAATAGGAGATTCAACCAGATGACTGCGACATAACCATCACTATTGAAGGCGTAGCTAAATACCACGGGCCGATGACGGGCAGCAGCGTCACCGGAGCGAGAAGCTACGCCCTGCGATCGCCAACCAGCTTGCCCGGCATGGCGATTATGAGTATATCCTCAAGACGTTTGCTCTAAGTGGCGAATAACTAGAGAGGCCTATGTCTAGCAGTGGACTGTGCAAAATTTTTAGTGGTTTCTTAGTTAGAGAAAGGAATAGAGATATTTTTTAAAATACCGCATTAACCTATTTTAAAGAGTAATTTAAATACATCACAAGCATCGTATCCTGTATCGTAAAACTGCATACTTTATTTTCAAATGTCGATTAGAGGTTTAGCATGCGCGCTGCGTCCGCGCCGGGATGGGGCCGATCAGCGCACGAGTGGAATGCGATCGTATACGAAACGCATTATTGTTCGGCTGATTGGAGCTGTTAAGAGTGGAGTAGACGCTTGACTGGCGAGCCCGAGTGGAGTGAGACCACAATAAAAAACCGCCTGTTATCCCGACTTCGGTCGGGACCAGGGGGCGCGAGCTCAAGTGGAGAAAACCACAATAAAAAACCACCGTGCGGCGGCGGCTGCACGCCCGACGGAGTTCCGCGAGGTCGGCACGAGGGAGTCGGCCACGTATTGCACGAACTCCGTCCTTGGAGGAGGGAGACGTCCTTTTCAGGACCGATCCCTAGGCTGCCCCAAGTGGGGGGGCCAGCCCGAGTCTGCCTAGCAGACCAGCGCTGACAGCTTCGCGGTGTTATAGCCCAGGACCCGCGTTGCTGTCGCCCAAGGCGCGTTAGACGGTGCAAACCAGGGTTTTTTAGTGGGTATTCTCTGCCGACGCGGAGCGAGTCCCACATAACCCGTCTGCTCCCTCGGGCAGCGGGTATGCGTAAACTGCATTTCTCCCTGGTGAAACAAAAAAAAAAAAAAAAAAAAAAAGGGTTAGATAGATAGATAATACTTTATTGCACGACTTAAAACTAAATTTTGACAGGCTCGGTGGCTCATTTGGTAGTGACCTCTGCCCTCTGAGCCAAGGGTCGTGGGTTCGATTCCCGCACAGTACAAACATTTGTGTTCATGAACACGTCTGTTTATATTGGTCTGAGTGTTTTCTATCTATAATATGTACATATTTCCAAAAAAAAATGTATCTAAGTAAGTTTATCAGTTGTCTAGTACCCATAGTACAAGCTTCGGCTTAGTTTGGGGCTAGGTGGCGCTGTGTGGCCCAGCGTGGCATGTCTTGGGTTATTTATTTATTTATTAATCTCTTTTGGAGCATCTTTTTGCCCTTGGTACTTTAGGGTGTCTCCAAGAAACTGGACCTTACGTTTCATAATTTTAAAGAGAAACTATACACAATGATGATGATTATGATTGGTAGATAATTGGGGTCTATCCTCAATGGTCTCTCCGAATTATCTCTTTAGGATCATATTGCCTTTGCTGAGGTATGGAAAGTGTCTCCAAGAAAATATTATGACTATACGGGTAACGTACACGCGGATGCTAAATATTGCTAAGGGACGCTGAAGGGTGGTGACTCCGAAGAGAGCTAAAGACCGAACCCGACGAGTGTTGGTTGTACACTAATTTATTATAATTTTCACCAATATCGCTAATGTATCACATACAGCGTGCAGTAAAGTGCAAGCGCAGCTAATTATTCTAGGTCACTAAAAATATGTGCGGCTGGCCCGTACAATGACAACAATCATTAGCTTCTTATTCTCTGTCTTCTTACCAAGTCTCGTAAAGAGGATCTCTCTGTCTAATCAATAACTTGTCTTTAAAGTGTACCTGGATGAATTGGACAAAGAAAGATTTTAATAAATCCATAAAAATGACATTAAGTTTTGATTTCCGCCTTACCGCATCCAAATCGCAAAACTCCGTGATAGAACTTGCACAGGTGTTATAAGGCGCCGTGCTTGCCACAGTATACATAAGACTTATTTAACGCGCCAAGACGTAAGGAATGAACCTATCATCATTTCGCTCCAAGCCAACCTCACCTGCCCGTGGTGCATCCTGCCGAATAACAAACAAGGTGCTGGCAACCGACTGGTGGCTGTATAACCATCACAATTGACGGCGTAGCTAAATAACACAGACCGGTGATGGGCAGCAGCGTTACCGGAGCGAGAAGCTACGCCCTGCGATCGCCAACCCGCCTGCCTAGCGTGGCGATTATGGGTAAAATCCTACAGATGTTTGCCCAAGTGGCGAACAACAGGATAGGCCTATGTTCAGCAGTATACTACAATAGGCTGATTAAATAAATAAATGAATAAATAACCCAAGACATGCCACGCTGGGCCACACAGCGCCACTTAGCCACAAACTAAGCCGAAGCTTGTACTATGGGTACTAGACAACTGATAAACTTACTTAGATACATTTTTTTTGTAAATAAATACATATAACACCCAGACCAATACAAACAGACATGTTCATGAACACAAATGTTTGTACTGTGCGGGAACCGAACTCACGACCCTTGGCTCAGAGGGCAGAGGTCACTACCAAATGAGCCACCGAGCCTGTCAAGCCTGATTATAAGTAACTTCACTGCATTAGCTAACATGTCCTGTGTTCCAGCTTTATGACCGGATGGGGCACGGTCTGTCCCGTTACTCTCATCTGGAATATCTGCATGTCCTAGCTATTGAGGATTTACGGGAGGAAATGGTCGAATGGGCACTCTGTGGGACTATGTGAATTGATTTTATTGTCATAAAGTTTAAGAGCGGCGGCATAACGGTAAAGATCCTATTCTAAACACGGACATCTACATAAGATGTCTGTGTTTAGAATAGGACTACCGCAACTCATCCTTTGGGTGTTGTAGAACATAATCATCATCAGCCTATTACAGTCCACTGCTGGACATAGGCCCCTCCAGTTGCTCGCCACCTAGGGCAAACATCTGGAGGATATACCCATAATCGCCACGCTGGGCAGGAGTGTTTGGCGATCGCAGGGCGTAGCTTCTCGCTCCGGTGACGCTGCTGACCGTCATCGGTCTGTGGTATTTAGCTACGCCTTCAATTGTGATGGTTATACCGCCACCAGTCGGTTGCCAGCGCCTCGTTTGTTATTCGGCAGGATGCACCACGGGCAGGTGAGGTTGGCTTGGAGCGGAAAGATGATAGGCCGCTCCCTTACATCCCCGTCGTAGAACACGACTAAGGGAATATCAGGAAACGGGCAGTAGTGTTTACTTGGGTACAAATACTGCGGTCATTTACCCGCCTGCCAAGTGTGGTCTGTAAGGCAAATTTCTCCAACTGACAATTATCATTAGGTCGACAGGCATAATAGAACTAACCCATTGCGCTTGTCGCCCTCACCCTGAAAGCCCACTGAGATGCCGTTTCACGCCCCGCCTAAAGAACCCAGGATTGTAAAAGGAAGTAAACACATGAGCTGGAAGGGCATTCCATGACTTAATGGCACGGGACAAGAACGAGGAACTAAACCTCTTGGTGCGCGCCACCATCGTCTGGATGGTATGCGGATGACAACGCTGTCCATCACGTGTTGTTCGGGAGTGGAAAGGAGAGGATGGAACGAGTTGGAATAACTCGAAGCATTCCACGTTGTAAAGACGATAGAGAACACTAAGACTGGCAATGTCTCTACGTAGCTGAAGAGGTTCCAGGTTTTTGGTCACCTCTTGATCCCCAATAATACAGATGATGATGAATGTACGATTTAGGAAGTCCTAATCGCTTTCAGCGACTTCACCAGACATTCTATACTCGAGAACTCTATATTCGACAATTACCTATACCCAATAGGTTTCAAAATGTTAACATTATGTAGGTAATTTATTGCTCGAACTTGTGATAATCTCAATATTTGTCAATCTGATTACTAAGTTACTGTACTGCTTGCAATCTCCACGCAAAGAGTCAACAAACAATCCAATTTGTAGACATTTCAAGCTGTTCTCTGAATTTCCATGACGATTGTTTGATAGTTTGAAATTCTCCGACATCTTCCAACATTCTTTTACAAGTATCAATATCTGTTCTGCTTTGCATTTTACTGAGCTTGGTGTTGGACTTGCGAGCTAAATGTGGAAGAAAATTGTTGCGCTTTTCTTGATTATTTGTAAGTTAGTTTTTCAAATTTTAAGTAATTTTCTTTTTTTGCGAAAGAGGTTTGGTTTGGTCCGTCATCGGTGTTGGATAAAATGACTAATGATAAAAAACGATCATCATCATCATCATCATCATGAACTTGCAAACGTCCAATCACATATGAGTAAGGCTCTCCTAATGACAATAGTAATTTTCTTTAGTCAATACCATAGATTGTCCTTAGTTATTAACTACAGTTGGCTTTGGTGTCTGCAATAGGTTTTATTTCTACCCAGGTTTCCAGGTTTTCCAGGTTTCATGATATCCCTTAATCGTCTTTTACGACACCCACAGGATGGGGTGGGGTGGTCTTATTCTAAAGGGGCCGTCCACAAATTAAGTCACACAAATTTCATGACGTTTTGACCCCACCCCCTCCTTGTCACAGCTGGTCCCTTTTGTGGGACTCCTTTCTTCAAACTTCATGGAACATCCTTTCCTCCATAGTCTTGAAGGAGTTTATGGATAGCCCCAAATCCGGAATGTGAACCATATGTCCTTATACTGGTCAAATAACAGTTACAATAACTTCTGCAGATGTATCTCCGGTCCGCTGCCAGTTCTTCGAATGCCACGACGACCCCGGGTACGACCCCTCGGAGGGTCCGCTCAGTGAGCTGCAGTTCACGTGGCTTGGTGCACTGCAGTACATACACGGTAGGACTATTATAATAACCCCCACTTTCTTTTTAACTGAGCTCTAAGTGTATCAGACAATATCACATACAATGTTCCGATTCCACTCCATCACCTCACGCCTTCTGTTTATTAAATCAATCCTCTAAGAGATCTTTTAAAGCTATGAGACCGCATAACTGTACACCAATAATTGTATAATAGACTTAGTTTATTAAACCTAAGTTGTATGGTGTACGTACAGTAAAGTCCATCTGTCTATCTTTCTATCCATTGCTCCGATCCCACTGCACTTGTGTTATGGGTAGGTATCAGAACAACGAAGGTACCTTAAATACAAATACGCAGACACAGAACAAACCCAAATGATCGTCTCATGAATGTTTGTTCCGGTTGGGTATCGAACTCACGACCCTTAGTTCAGAAGATAGGGGTCACTACCAAATGAGCCATCGGGGCAGTCACCTATGTCGGAATGTATTATGGACCATGTTCCATTTCATTAATTCCATTGTTCCAGTGAAAAATGGCACGCCCCACTACTTCAGAGTGCCTAGAGTGGTCCTCATCACCAGACAGTTCGCCCTCTCAACAGCCATGGACGCCGCACAGATACCAGAAGACTACGCGCTGTGAGTATGACAAGCTTAGTTTGAAGAGGTTTGGGATGTAAGGGAGCGTCCTAATATCTTTTCGCTCCAAGCCAACCTCACCCGCCCGTGGTGCATCCTGCCGAATAACAAACGAGGCGCTGGCAACCGATTGGTGGCGGTATAGCCATCACAATTGAAGGCGTAGCTAAATACCACAGGCCGATGACGGGCAGCAGCGTCACCGGAGCGAACAGCTACGCCCTGCGATCGCCAACCCGCCTGTCCAACGTGGTGATTATGTCGCAGTCATCTGGTTGAATCTGCTATTCAATTGAATGACTAGCGCGTTCATTGAATGACGACATTTAATTGAATGACTAGACCGAACGTTGACTAAACACGCGTCACTTTACACATTACGTTCATCACCAGGCGAAAATTAACCAGTTTGCTGTCATAAAGTATTTAATTACAGAGGTAACGTGGTCTTCGGCGA
Source organism: Conogethes punctiferalis (assembly GCA_031163375.1). Lineage (NCBI taxonomy): Eukaryota > Metazoa > Arthropoda > Insecta > Lepidoptera > Crambidae > Conogethes > Conogethes punctiferalis. The sequence continues at coordinate 9,993,492 of CM062102.1, read as the reverse complement.
CTATGAGCGCGATGAGGCGGAGTGCCGAGTGACCATCGAGGACCTCTCGGAGGGCGCGCAGTGCGAGCCGGCGGTGCTGCTGATGCCGATAGCCGACGTGCTGCTGCACCCGGAGTACAAGCACTTCGGCGCGAGGAGCAGCGTCGCCATATTGAAGCTGATCACGCCCATCAAGTCTCGTAAGCAAAGGGCATTATGCTTCTAGATTTTTTCGGGAAATTGGACAGATGCTTCTAGATTGAGGGGGTTATGGCGCTGGCAACGGTTTATCTCCACAGAAATTGGACAGCTTTCCCAAAAGACTTGGGAAAGATGATCGAGAGTAGATGTAGACTGCTCAGGTTACAGTTCTTTACAAACGGTTCGAATATTTGGCTATGCAGTGGACACTTACTCAGTTGTAAATTGTTTGGGGAAATATGGCCATCTACACACTATATAGGAGGGCATGGCAGTGGCAACTGACCGGCTATTTGGTTACTTGTCAGTTGCTGGACCGACTTATGACCCCTCGCATTCTTTCGACGCAGCCACTTCGCTGTACACAACCAATTCTCTTCACACTTGACTCTCCATATAATTTTTCAACAATTTTAAGTAACTATGTTGTAAAAGTGTTTACTTATTTAACAGGATACATGTTACCAGCTTGTCTGCCGTTCAAGAACTACGTGATACAGAGGAACGGGAAGCAAACCAAGGAACGACTGTTCCATGTAGATTTTGGCAGCGGTAAGTTCAAAATGGAATTACAATATTGAGAAATTGAGAAGAACCTGAAATGAGGTAATCAAAACACTAATGTCATCGACATAGCTCACCAGATTAGTAAGCTGAAGTGGCAGGGGGCTGGCCACATCCGCCACGGAATCGTAGACCGCAACGAGTTCTAGAGTAAATATCTCGCCAAACGTGCTGAAAAGGACGTGCCTAGGCCAGGTGGAGTGACGATTTGCCCAGGATAGCTGGCAAGTGCTGGATGCGAGAAGCCCAGGATCGAACAAAGTGGCGAACATTTGGAGAGGCCTATTTTCGAACTCTAGATTAGTTGTTGTATCTTGAATTCGATTAGGAGAATGACGTAGAAGATTATCAGGAAACGGGAAACGTATACCTGGGTACAAATAAAACCTACTGCGGTCACCAACCTGCCTGAAAGCGTGGTATCTAAGGCAAATCCTGTCCTAATAATAATCCTATCCTAAGTGATGTCCATCAGTGGACGTTAGATGATGATGATAAGGGCAATGTTTTGTTTATTCTCTTCTAGATGTTCCCAGAGACTTTATTGAAGAAGAAAAAGAAGTTGTCAGAATAAGATTGCTACCAAGAGAGCTATGCTACTTGTACGATAGTCCTGACGATTCCATGGTAAGTAATATAGGAAAACATGTAAAGTACAATTGTACATCCGGATATGTAAAGGAGCGGCCATCTTCTGGCTCTAAACCCTCACCTGCCCGTGGTGTATTCTGCTGAATACACGAGGCTCTGGATTGAAGGGGTAGATAAAAGCCACAGGCGGATGACGGGCAGCAGCGTTACCGGAGCGAGGAGCTACGCCCTGCGATCGCCAACCCTAGTAAAGTTTAGGGATCTTTACTAAAACGACAATAATTTAACCCAGTGAAATACAGAAAATATAGCGCTAGTCTGAAATATAGACGTCACACGTCATCATCATCATCAGCCTATTGCAGTCCACTGCTGGACATAGGCCTCTCCAGTTGTTCGCCACCTAAGGCAAGCTTCTGGTGGATATACCCATAATCGCCACGCTGGGCAGGCGGGTTGGCGATCGAAGCGCGTAGCTTCTTGCTCCGGTGACGCTGCTGCCCGTCATCGGCTTGTGGTATTTAGCTACGCCTCTATCGTGATGGCTACCGCCACCAGTAGGTTTGCCAAAGCGTCGTTTGTTGTTCGGCAGGATAGACCACAGGCAGGTGAGGATGGCTTGAAGCGAAAAGGTGATAGGTTCCGTTATCTCTTCATCATTCCCCAACCAACAAAATTAGAAAATTCTAGAATATTTATGAGTTGTTCCGATTCCGAATACAAATGATGTGTTTTATCCACAGAACGTTACCACCAAAATCAGCAGAATAGTTTGCAGCACCGGCTGCGGTTTCCACTCCGGTGCTCCGACCCTGGTGCACGAGCATACCGGGCATTGGTCCATCGTGGCGCTCTCTCAGGGTAAAGATTTGTTTCGCCTTTTTATACTAGCCATAGCACTTAGGGCAAAGATATAGTTTGGTCGCCTTTGTAGTAGCCGTGTGGTTTCCTAATTTAGAGCAGGACCACTGGATTATGATGGGGTGGTTATCTTACCCCGTGGGTCTCGTAAACGAGTAAGGGATTATTAAGAAATGGGGATGTAAGGGAGCGACCCATCATATTTTCGCTCCAAGCCAACCTCACCTGCCCGTGGTGCATCCTGCCGAATAACGAACGAGGCGCTGGCAACCGGTTGGTGGCGGTATAACTATCACAATTGAAGGCGTAGCTAAATACCACAGACCGATGACGGGCAGCAGCGTCATCGGAGCGAGTAGCTACGCCCTGCGATCGCCAACCCGCCTGCTCAGCGTGGCAATTATGGGTAAATCCTCCAGATGTTGGCCCTAAGTGGCGAACAACTGGAAAGGCGTATGTCCAGCAGTGGACTGCAATAGTCGCCTGATGAAAAGCGAAAAAGAAGCCTAAGCTATGCCACTCTGTTGCCCATAAATAAAATAAAATAAAAATAAAATAAAAAAGCCTATATTTCTTACAAGACAAATTAAATATTACATAGTTAGTGTTAGTAGTTATTGAAGTGTTTTTCTATTTAATGTTAGTACTATTTATTTATTTATTTACTATTACTATTTACTATTTATTTCTTTCTCCTATATTCTAGTCTGCAAGAACCCTTTTGTAGGTAAAGGCCTCCTCCAAATTTTGCCAATCTTGTCTTGATTTTGCAGTTTTCATCCAGTTTGGCCCCGCTGTGTGTTTAATTTCGTCCTCCCATCTTTTTAGAGAGTGTTTAATTTCGTCCTCCCATCTTTTTAGACATGGGAGGACGAAATTAAACACTCTGTTGCCCATATCCTAATTATATTAATCCTAGGCATTGTAAATAGCCCCAAAGTTCTTGTTTCAGGAGGATACCCGTGCCCAGATCCTCTCAGGAGCCGAAGACCACCTCCCCCGCCGAGGCACATCTTGCTGCATCCGTATGTTCCGTGGATCACTGCTGCCATCACGGGGAAAGCTGTCGGAGCTTTTGCTAAGGATGATCCTTTTGGTATGTAGGTACAGCGTTATACTTTTCGAGAGGATACTTAAATTATCTTCTTCTTCTTCTTCTTCTTTCAGCAGTTCTTCTAAACACTTCTTCTCAGCAGGCTACACGTCGAAGTGCTGGTAGGAAAAAAGTTTGACGTGCAAAACAATTACTAGTGAATCTATTTGCAGAAATAAACTATTTTATTTATTTTATTTCATTAAAAATTAAGAAAAACCATACAAAGAAATGCTTGTCGAAAGTGGTGGACAAATGCAGAGGCCTATGTCCAGCAGTGGACTGTGACAGGCTGATGAAGCAACAAAGAAAAATTTAATTACATAACCCAAGACAGGCCACGCAGAGCCACATATCGTCATCTAGACACAAACACACAAACTAACCTTTTTTTTTAGAGGGGAATGCATTACGCACCTTCAAGCCGTCTATGGGGGAAGATGTGTGGGACTCACACCTCCCGAAATGGGAGGGCATACCCTCTAAACCCCCCTGTGTCGCCAGTGGGCAGCAAGTTGCAGGGACACAGGCAACGCCGAAGCATACCGCCGCATCCCTGCATGCCCTGGCCAGCCGCAGATGACAAGCGGCCAGCACTCCTGGTCCGGGAAGGGCAAATACCCCTACCCCCGGCTTCCGGGGAGCAATAGGGTGCTCCCCAGGCGGACCTCGTGCAACGGAGTGGCTGCACCCACCACACCGTTACGCCCCTATGAGTGGATCGCGCCCCCGTACTCACCACTCGGGGCACGAAGGAGAAGCTCAGAGAGCATACGATGCAGACACAAACTAACCTAAAGGCAGTACTAACATATTCATTTCAAAATATTATCTCCGTAGGCTTCATAATGCCTCGAGCGTCAATCTACGACCTGATCGGTCACGGCTGGCTTGGACACTGGTGGATGGGTGGGCTCCGCTGCTACGACCGCGGAGAGGCCGCCGACGACATATTCCGCTTCTACCACGAGATATTCCAGGTCAAACCAGTTGGAGTCACATATCTCAGCTACTATTTGGAGGTATGTTCCTCTATACTAATATTATAAAGAGGAACGATTTGATTGTTTGTTTGTTTGTTTGATACGAATAGGCTCCGAATCTACTGGACCGATTTGAATAATTCTTTCACTGTCGGAAAGCTACACAATCCCCGGTGAACATAGGGTATATTATATTTATAAAAACGTTAGGGATTCGTGCTAAAAGTTTAATACGAGTAATGTAACCCAAGGTGTGATTTAAAGAAAATTACCAAAAAGCTATCAAATTGACGTGTATTGAAAACGTTACCATAGCAACCTATACTACCCGAAGCGAAGCGAGGGCGATTCGGCTAGTTGTATATATTTTTTAATGTTTTTTAGTAGCACGACATAATGGCTTCCTAACGCCTGATGGAAAGCGAAAGAGAGGCTCAAGTCGCTGTGACAATCGGCAAGTAACTGGTATGTTACCTGTCAGTTGCCACCGCCATGCCGGCCCAACCCTAACCCGACTCACCCCACGAGCTCCGGAGACCCTGCTCACCGACAGAAGCACGAACCGGAGGTCATTTGGCTGCGGTATTCCACCCTATGGTGGAGGTCCTTCCAATCAAAGGCGGCTCAATTCGAGCGAAGATTAAGCTACTTACTTTGGGATCGGAGTAATATATGTGATACTGTCTGATATTTATTTATTATATTTATAAATCTTTGGCAGATTGACGGAGCCCATGACACGTTGATCATCTGCGTAAAAGTGGGGATGCCCTTCCAATTAGGGAGACCCAAGGTTTGGGAGTTGGATACTCCTGTCGTAAAGGTAAAACACCATTGAGTATTTTTGACTTGCATCCTAGGGCTATAGACATTTGTCTACTCACATCTTGACTGGCTCGGTGGCTCAATTGGTAGTGCTAACCTCTGCCTTCTGAGCCGAGGGTCGTGGGTTCGATCCCCACACATTACAAACATTTGTGCGCATGAACATGTCTGTTTGTATTGGTCTGGGTATTTTCTATGTATAATATGTATTTATTTACAAAAAAAGTATCTAAGTAAGTTTATCAGTTGTCTAGTACCCATAGTACAAGCTTCGGCTTAGTTTGGGGCTAGATGGCGCTGCACACAGCGCCATCTAGCCCCAACACGCTGGGCAACACACATGCCACGCTGGGCCACAGCCCAGCGTGGCATGTCTTGGGTTATTTATTTACTTATCTTCACATCAGAGTATCATCATCATCAACAGCTCTTATAGGTAATTCTCATCTATGAATACAAGGGAGCGATCGACCATCTTTTCTTTCGCTTCAAGCCACCCTCATCTGCCCGTGGAGTATCCTGCTGAACAACAAACGAGGCTCTGGCAATTGACTGGTAGCGGTATAACCAGCACGATTGAAGGCGTAGCTAAATACCACAGGCCGATGATGGGCAGCAACGTCACCGGAGCAAGAAGCTACGCCCTGCGATCGCCAATCCGCCTGCCCAGCGTAGTGATTATGTGTAAAGCCTTCACGTGTTTGTCCAAACATCTGCAGAGGCCTATGTCCTGCAGTGGACTGCGATAGGCTGATGATGATGATGGTAGGTACCGTCCCCAGCGTGGGCTGGAGCCTACCCTAAATCTATGGCTATAACATTGAGCTGGTATCCTTAACATCTATGTTAACTTGAGATGCCATCGCTACAATGATCGATAGACGTCTGATAAATAGGCTATTATGGCTAAAAATTGTAATTAGTCCGTCTTTTAGCTTATTCAAAAATAAAAGACACGTATTTTTTAGGGTTCCGTAGCCAAAATGGCAAAAACGGGACCCTTATATTTAGGGTTCCGTAGCCAAAATGGCAAAAACGGGACCCTTATAGATTCGTCATGTCTGTCTGTCTGTCTGTCTGTCTGTCTGTCTGTCTGTCTGTCTGTCCGTCCGTATGTCACAGCCAGTTTATTCCGAAACTATAAGAGCTACATTATTGAAATTTGGTATGTAGATGTATTCTGTGAACCGCATTAAGATTTTAAAATAAAATCAGAAAAAACATCCTAAATTTTTGGGGTTCCCCATACATAGAACTGAAACTGAAAAATTTTTTTTTCATCGAACCTATACGTGTGGGGTATCTATGGATAGGTATTTGAAAATGATATTGAGGTTACTAACATCATTTTTTTCTAAGCTGAATAGTTTGCGCGAGAGACCTCTTCACAAGGTGGTAAAATGGTGTCCCCCCCCCGTCAACTTCTAAATATGGGCATGATAAAACTGAAAAAAATATATCATGAGTATCACTATAAAAACTACTAACGAAATTTGTATTGAATGAAATCAAGCCAGTAGTTTTTTTTTTAAACGTCATAAATCAAATTACCTAATTTTTTCATTTAATTAACTCCAATATAATAAAACGTAAAGAAAAACATTTATTAGCTGTATAGTGGTACGGAACCCTACGTGCGAGAGTCCGACTCGCACTTGGCCGGGTTTTTTAATTGGTAAAATTAGACTAGAAAATACAAAGTTGAAGCCCGTTTGAAATTACGCGTTACGACACTCGTGAGGCATTTTTACGGGAGCGAATGACGTCAAAGACTCCCACCTTAAACTTTTTGATGCCTTGTATCTTTGCTATTTTTTATTTGAATGGAAATAGGAAAAAACGATCCCGAAAAGTATATGGCTCAATACAGTACTTATGATGTAAAAAACGGGACTAAAATATTATAATGTAATTATTTTGACCCCCAAAACAACCCTATTCAGATATTGCTTAAATTAATTTCATGTGTCTAGGTTCGAGTCCCGACTGTAAGGTTCAGGAACCTGTACCGGTTCCAGGTGGAAAGCCTGGGGGTTACAATTCGACGGAGTCCAGCGAATCCGAAGAAGAATCTTCCTCCAGTTATTAAATGCTCCATCAAAAAGCGTAATGTGTATTTTTTTTATATGTAGGTACTTCAAACAGTTCTTCAAGCTTAGCTATAACTACATGGTGCCAATTAAATAACATTATAGTTCACTATGTGTATGTACCCTCTTATATCATCATTATTTGCCTGCCCTGTTCCCATTATCTGGGGTCGGCGCAATATGGTTTTCTTCTTCCATTCATCCCTACAGCCGTCACGGTCCCATTACGCCTTTCTCAGCCCATATCATCATTCGCACAGTCCATCCATCTTTTTATCGGCGGCCTCGCTCTCTCCCACCCATTCACGTTCATCTTCATCACGGTCTTGCATCAAATGTCTCTCATCCCTCCTCATTACGTGCCATACTAAGACAGATGGTTCCCTTTTAACCTTCTCTGTATCAACCATCCACACTAGCAGCCCCAAAGAGGGGTTAGCGTCAGGCAGGCGGCAGACTGATATGTATAAGTAATATTAGTATGTATTTTTTATTTACAAAAAGTATCTAAGTAATCAGGGGATGTAAGGGAGCGGCCTATCATCTTTTCGCACCAAGCCAACCTCACCTGCCCGTGGTGCATCCTGCCGAATACAAACGAGGCGCTGGCAACCGACTGGAGGCGGTATAACCATCACAATTGAAGGCGTAAGCTAAATACTAAAGACCGGTGACGGCAGCAGCGTCACCGGAGCAATGAAGCTACGCCCTGCGATCGCCAACGCCCGCCTGCCCAGCGTGGCGATTATGGGTATATCCTCCAGATGTTTGCTCTAAGTGCGAACAACTGGAGAGTGCTATGCCAGCAGTGGACTGTAAAAGGCTGATGATGATGATGATGATGATCTAAGTAATCAGTTTGTCTAGTAGGTACGTGCCCACAGTACTAACTTCGGCATAGTTTGGGACTAGATGGCGTTTTGTGGTCCAGGATGGCATGTCTTGGTTTATTTTTAATGTGATGCCACAGTCATACATTGACATAATATAGTATGCGGTAGCGATTAAGCATCACATTCCAGAGAGCAATGGAATGGTGGCTGCGCCTATTAATCGAGTACCTGTGGGCGGTGGCTACTAAATCGTGCCAACAGTCTGGAGTTTGGATAGCAAGCGAGAGTGGTGAGTTGAGCTGGTTCCGTATGTGTGAATTACGGAATCCAGTGTCCCAACTTTTAAGAGAGTAGGGCATAGCGAAGAGAGGTAGGGCATAGCGAATCTTCGCTCGAATTGAGCCGCCCGTCTCGGGTAAGGACTTCCACCTTATAGAATACCGCAGTCAAATGACCTCTGGGTCGTGTTTTCTGCCGATGAGTAGGTTTCCGGAGCTCGGGGGGTTAGGGTTGGGCCGGGCGGGCGGCGGTAGCAACTGACAGGTAACTGACCAGGTTACTTGCCCGTAGTCACAGCGACTTGGGCTTCGACTTCGCTTTCCATCAGGCGTAGGTGAAGCCATTAAGTAGAGCCACTAACTATAAAAAAAACCGGCCAAGTGCGAGTCGGACTCTCGCTCGTAGGGTTCCGTACCAATATACAGCTAAATAAATGTTTTTCTTTACGTTTTATTATATTGGAGTTAATTAAATGTAAAAAATTAGGTAGGTATATTGATTTATGACGTTTAAAAAAAAACTACTGGCTTGATTTCATTCAAACCAAATTTCGTATAGTAGTTTTTTATAGTGATACACATGATATATTTTATTTCAGATTTATCATGCCCATATTTTAGAAGTTTACGGGGGGGGGGACACTCATTTTACCACTTTGGAAGAGTCTCTCGCGCAAACTATTCAGTTTAGAAAAAAATGATGTTAGTAACCTCAACATCATTTTAAATACCTATCCATAGATACCCCACACGTATAGGTTTCGATGAAAAAATTTTTTTTCAGATTTCAGTTCTATGTATGGGGAACCCCAAAAATTTTGGATTTTTTTCTGAGTTTATTTTAAAATCTTAATGCGGTTCACAGAATACATCTACGTAACCGATTTCATAATGTAGCTCTTATAGTTTCGGAATAAACTGGCTGTGACATAACGGACGGACAGACAGACAGACAGACAGACAGACAGACAGACAGACAGACAGACAGACAGACAGACATGACGAATCTATAAGGGTCCCGTTTTTGCATTTTGGCTACGGAACCCTAAAAAGTGGTGGCGTAACGGTGTACTAAACATAGTACAGAGTTACTCTTACTCATACTTATCGGCCCACGTACCCTTGAATAATGTCTCAAACGATCCGCGAACCCCTACTACCCTAAACAAAGTAAACTACCTGTAGAAGACAATACTTATGGTTTTTAATTTCAAATAGACCCAGGAAGCGGTGGCGAGACCACCTTGACGGTTTCATACAAGTTGGCAAAATTTTGCAATGTATCGCGAGGTGTGGGGGACTTTGCTGGGTGGCCTTTGCCCAGGCAGTGGGAAATCAAATAGAGTTAACAAATACAGTAACTGTCAAAAGAGAAAAATGTGTGTGAGGTCGCACCTGTGCCTTGCACAATTGAAGACGGTGGCTGGTGTGAAAGTATTGTCTCGCTCTGCCAAAGAACACCCAGCTTCTTGGAGGCCAGTTTAGCCTTTCCCTCCAGATGACCAAACTGAAATTGCTCGAGTATCAACGCCGAGAATATGGAGTGATAGCCGCGTCCAAGGATTACCGCAGAAACGGGGGACACGACAAAGAGAGAACGCTAGCGGTAAACGCGACAAGTCGAGAGTCTTGTTCGTGTTAAAATTGACCAGGTTCTCGTTGCCCTCAAGATAGGACCGAGTCTAAGGTTGTCCTACTAATACCCACAAGATTAATTCCGGCTTTCAATGATATTTTCCCGAGAGGTTTGTGCATTACCCATGTATAAAGTGTCATATTTCATTAGTAAGATTATACCTATTAAATATATAAAACTCAAAGGTGACTGACTGACTGACATAGTGATCTATCATTGCACAGCCCAAACCACTAGACCGAACTGGCTGAAATTTGGTATGCAGGTAGGTGTTATACGTAGGCATCAGCCAGAGGGAAGGAATTTGATCATTTCTACCTCCAACGGGCATGAAACTCTATTCCACGCGGACAAAGTCGCGGGCATAGCTAGTACGGTTACGAGTATATAATTAGTGTTCGATACTAAACTGTCATTTCATTTAGTAAGACTATATAATAAATGTCGCGTTTGAGTTTTGTTAATAAAGTGCAAGGTTTTCTCATTGCACTACTGGCCCCTAATAAGCCACCGCTACATCTTAATCCAGATGAAAGCTGCGCGGTTTGAACGTGCAGGCGCTCGAGATCCGATCGAGGGCTTAGCGGAGCAAACAAACTTAACTAAACGCTCAGGGCATTTTCTGTAATGGTCAGGTAGGGTCTATACCCTGTACAATACTTATATCATCATCATCCTAGCCTTTTTCCCCGATTTCACAGGGTCGGCTTCCCAAACTGATAGATTTGGCGAGGGCTAAGCTTTTACACAGAGCGACTGCCATCAGACCTCCGCAACACTTAGGGTAAGCTATACCCATTCCCATTTAGGCGTCAGAGTTATACATCATCTCTGATATGAGTAACGCCTGCTAATCTGAGTTGGTAAAGATACACTCGGGACCAAACAGCTTAACCGGCCTCCCTATATACAATACTTACTAGAAAATCTAATTACCTATTGGCTATCCATAGGTATTTAAGATTATAGGAAATCCTTAATTACACCTATGGATCATCATCAGTCTATTGCAGTCCACCTGCTGGACACAGGCCTCTCTCATTTTGTTCGCCTCTTAGGCCTACATCTGGAGTGGATATATACCCATAATCGCCTCGACCTGAGGTAGTTACGCTTTCTAACCGTGATGGTTATACCGCCTCCAGTCGGTTGCCAGAGCCTCGTATGTTGTTCAGCAGGGATGCACCACGGGCGGGAGAGGGCGGCTAGGCGCAAAAGAAAAGTTGCTCCCTTACATTCCTAAGAGATATTTATTTATATAGCTCTGTCAATGCATATCCACTTGCATCTTCCTTTCTTCATGGGTGCAACAGTTGCACGTGCATTTAAAAATGGCGCCGATCCTCCCAGCGATATTACTACCGCTACGACACGACAGTTCGTGCATTATCACCTCGTATTTGGCTACGACGCTGTTGGCTTAATGCATAAATAAACGCAGAGATAGGGGGTGTCAACAGCCTCGAATAATGGGGTATTTGACAGAATAAATGATGACTCTAAAAATTGGCGCCAAATTAATAGTCTGGTGACCGATTTCGGCCATCGGAGACCCAATTTCCCTTGAGAGCCCGAGGTCAGTCACTACTGGGACATAGGCCCTCTCCTATTGTCCGCCCCTTAGGTCGATTTTGGGCTTCTCCGCATCCAGCACTTGCCCAGCCGTCCTGCGCAAAATCGTCCACTCCCCACCTGGCCTGAGAGTGTCCTACACTACGTGCCGATACGCGGTCTCCACCTCCAGACTATCGTTTACCCCCTATGGTTATCGGTTCTTCACTCGCGCTGATGTGGCCCAGCCCACTGCCTCTACAGCTTACTAATTATCCGGTGAGCTATATGAATACCGCAGCATACAATGACTGGGGTCGTGTTTCTTCCGTTGAGTAGGGTTTCCGAGCTCGTGGGGGCTAGGGTTGGGCCCCGGCATGGCGGTGGCCAGCTGACAGAAACTGACCAGTTACTTGCCAGATGTCACAATCGACATGGGCTTTTCTTTCGCATTCCTATCAGGCCATTGCGTAGGGGTGGTAACGCCATTGTCGAGCTACTATAAAAAAGTAGAGTGGAGTTCGGGGACACTTTATCAGGTGGGTTAGACCACCAAAAAATAAATTAACATAGGTTTCCGTTATCAATACGTCACGGACGCCATGCCTTCAGACCACTGGAGTGATGATTACTAGGTGTTTGTTCCGAGTCTGGGCTTTTATACTTAGGTATTTAAGGATATATTATGTGGTACCTCGTGTTCTGATCCCAATAACTCATCGGCTTTGGTCTACAATACTTTGGGACCGGAGCAATGTACATATATGGAGATGTGTCCTGATATTTATATTTATTTTTATTATATTATCAGTTAGCGGAAAAAAAGTTACATAAAAGTATTTGATATCGTGTCCAAAATGTAAGTGAAATCATACAACACTCTCTCAACTACAATGGACTAAATTGTTTATATACTTTTTAATTTAATACGATGTGTTTCCATGGAACCCGAAACACAAACATTTGATTAAGAAAAGATATCCCGCCTTGGCGTCTCCTTGCTCGAATTTTATCGTACAAATATAAGATTTTCACAAGATTCCCCACGATCAGGGACGTGACCAGATATATATTTATTTAAAAGCCAGCGTGCACACCATAGTATTTCCCATGAAACCTGTAGAAACAACTTTTTATTCCAAATAGGGTAGAGGACTGGTCCCTTTATGTTGACATATAAGTTACGATTGTTTGGAGGCCGCCCTGAATAAAAATGTCACCTTATAATTTTCTTATTATCGAGGCTATTAAATTAAACGGTGAAAGTAAGATGCGAGCAAGTAACTTTTTTATAGTAGCTCAACATATTGGCTTCCCTCCGCACCTGATGGGAATGCGGAAAGAGAGCCCAAGTCGCTGTGCGACGCCCAAGTATCTGGTCAGTGTCCTGTCAGTTGGGGGGGCAACACGCCATGCCGACCCAATCTTAACCCCCCACTTGCTCCGAAACCCTATTCACCAGCTGCAACAGGACCCGGAGGTCATTTGGCTGCGGGTATTCTATAGGGTGGAGGACCTTCCCCGGACGGGCAAGATCAATTCGAGCGTAAAAATTCACTATGCCTCCTACTTGCCTAGGGGACCTTTAAATCTACTTCGGTATGATTTTGATGCCCGGTTTTTATTTATGTTTTATTATATACTTAACATAGATAATAAATAACCCAAGGGACATGCCACGCTAGGCCACACAGCGCCACCTAGCCCCAGACTAAGCCGACGCTTGTACTATGGGTACTAGACAACTGATAACTTACCTAGATACATATTTTTATAGTAAATAAACACAGATTATACATAGAAAACCCCCAAACCAACTACAAACAGATTTGTTCAATGAACACAATTGTTTGTACTTGTGCGGAATCGAACACGACCACTTGGCTCAGGAGGGCAT
>CM062102.1:9812179-9980010 GCA_031163375.1 Conogethes punctiferalis | reverse complement strand
ATTAGGCCTGTGGAACTCTTTTCCAGCACACGTGTTCCCTTCCTCTTATAGTCCTTGGGTCTTTTAAACAGGGGCGTGAGAGCGGCACTTATGCAGGCCGTCATAGTGTGATCGATCCGCGTTGCACTAACGCGATGTGTGATGATGGATCGCTTACACTTTTTGGTAGACTTCGTCGTTTGCTTAACATCAAGCAGGAACGCTAGTCATTTTGACGTGCAAATATAAAAAAAGCAACGTAGTAAAACAAATCTGTAAAATATAAAACCCAATAACGAGGACTCATACGATATTCCAATTATTCTGTCTACACTTGTAATTACAATTGGCCGAGTTGAATTCCTTCGAATAAATCTTTAATTAATGGTTTTGCCTTATAAGATTATCTTGAGACCACTCTCTGTCCATATAAGTTATGTTTTGCATGCAAAGATATATTACACTAAAGCCGGAATGGGGTAGATCATCTGATATGAACCTTGCCCTTCTTCAGAGGTATTTGGTTCAAAGCTGGCACATACAACATGTTACTTGAGTGAACTAGCATATTCAGTAGCAACCCACTATCAATAGCAACTATCATCAACCTATCACTAGTCCACTGCTGGAGATAGGCCACTCCAATTGTTTGACACTTTGGTCAAATATCTAGGTGCTTCCCCCATAGTTGCCTTGCTGGTCTAAGCGGTTTGGGCGATCACAGGCGGGTGGGCGGTAGCTTCTCGCTACGGGTGACGCTGCTGCCAGTAATCAGCCTCTGGTATTCCGCTACTCTTCAATTGTCATGGTTATATCGTCTCCAAAACCTACGGGCAGATGAGGTGAGTTGGAGCTAAAAGATTTCTTTTTATATAGTTCTAAGAAAGCACGTGATCACAATCAACACCTGATGTTAAGTGATGATGTGGTCTAGGATGGAGCGTGCTTACTTAGATAAAGCCTATTCACTCTAGCCTTAAAACCTCCAAGTTGTTAATACTCAGGAAAAACGCTGGCAGAGCATTTCATATTTTAGCCGTTCGCGCAGGAAGGACTTTGCCAAATTCTTTTTGTACGGATAGGAGCTATGTCAACTACGAGATGATGAGACCGCTCCCTTACATCCGATATTGTGATGGCATATAAAAAAGGTTGCGAATTCTGAAACTTTCGACGAAGTCCCGGTAAAACAACCCCCCGATTCCCGTCCCGATAAATCATTAGCGGAATCATTCACCGCGCTCCCAAAGGCAAACATGGCGTCAACGGGGTTCCCGGTAAACGCGCCCGATTTTATCCAGCAGTTTATTTATTGGCATTGTGCTTGACTGCCACAATGCAATGTTATGATTAGATGCACGTGGATGGCAACCTATACGCGATAACGCTAGTGATCTTTTTGGGTGCAATCTGCTCTCTCTCTTGCAAAAATTTGGTTTTAGAGTAAACTCAGGAAGTGACTTTGAACTTTTGGGAGTGTTAATGAGAAAACATTATCTGCTTGTTAATTTCCATCTCATATCACCCACATTTCATAAAACTCATCATCATCATCAACCCTTTACAAAATTCACTGCTCCTATAGCTTTTTTTTTAAACCAAATCCTAATTCCGTTTCTCTCAATCCTGACTTTTAATTTATTTCAATACGCGTCCTTGACTTTTAGCACGTACTTATATGCACAAGCCGTAGCTATTTAACAAAATCACTAATACATAGTTATCTTTGTTGTATTATACAATACTCAATACGAGTATCTGGGGTCGCTGCGGCGCCTTTTAAACAGGAGTACGCTCGTTTCGTTGAAGGCTGCCAAGTCGAAGCTGTTCAGAATAACTGTCGCAAAAAGGTAGTTCCACAAAACCAAATGCGCGAAGCAAGAAGTACCTCATAAAGCGTACAGTGGAGGATCGCCCAACTACATCGAGATGATGAGGGATGGGAATTGCAATCAGTTACGTGCGTTCTTCATCAGTGAATCACCATTCAGGTTCGTAAGATTTGCATCCCATTGAAGAAATCCATTAAATATAGGGAAAGAGGAAACATAATTAAGTGCAACTAATGAGTTAACTTAGCTTGAAAATGATGACATTATCTACAGTGTTTCACAGGCATTGAAGTGACCGCAAATTCTTCGTAAGTGGGTAAGTATTGCAGAGATTCTATTACACGACAACCATGAACCAATTTCGAACGTTTAGATGGATTTGAATAGAAGAGAATGTCGCTTTGGAGTTAAGTCTAACACAATAGCAAGTCATTATGTGGTTGGTCAAGATTTGCATCATTTTATATTTAGAATAGAGAAAGTGTGCGTTTCATAGCTGGCAATTTCACACTAAATCTTGGTGGTTTAAGGTCTTCGCAGTTCTGTTTTGGGGTTCGAATTCGTTGTAGGTTAATTGTGCCCATCCTCATACGGTTCGAACCATCCAACACGAAGAAGAAGAAGAATATATACATTGTCCAACCATGCCAGCAGTTCTTATAAGGTCAACGACTTTTTCAGAGTTTTGGTATAAATTTCGCTATCATCATCATCATCAGCCTATTTGCAGTCCACTGCTGGACATAAGCCTCTCCAGTTTGTACGCCACCCTAGGGCAAACTTCTGGAGGATATACCCATAATCGCCACGCCCTACCCGATCCGCAGGCGGGTTGAGGAAAGTAATAAATTAATAAGATAAGATAAATTTCGCTATACGAAACACTAATCTACCAATCATCATTCTCTTGCCGGTTATCCCGCTCTAAGTGGGGTCGGCGACAACGATGGTTTTCTCCTTCCACTCTCCTCTATCAGCCGTCATCTCCACTCACTCACACCTTTGACACGCATATCATTTCTCACACAGCGCCCATCCATTCCTTTTTCGGTCTTCCTCTTCCTCTATCCTTCCCACAATACCCAATATCTCGTCTCGTTACATGCCTTTCATCTCTCCTCTCTACAAATATTCATCATACAAAGCTAGAAAATACTCAGAATATTACTAATGCCCTTTTTATCTGATAGCAGTATATTCCATTGACTGTGGTCTAGGAACCACATGAATAAGCAATACAATTTCTATTGTATTTCCATTAGCCAATGGGCGAAAGTTAAAGCCTTTTGTTACACGGCTTTAAAAGTAGTTTCCTTGCCAATTTGCCCTTTTAACCTTATGTTAATAGCGATGGTCCAAGGAAACCACAGAATTGCTTGGTTTTTACTTAACGTATTACAAAATTATACTATCCTTTGTTTTTTAGGTGCCGAATAATTTTGATTAGCGGGAGTAGTAAGCTGACTGGCAAGTACTGGATGCAAGAGGCCCAAGATCGATGAAAGTACTAAACTATTGGAGATTACCTATGTCCAGCTGTGAGCTGCGAAAGGCTGTTGGTTATGTTGACTGATAAGTAAGCTGAAGTGGCAGTAGAGGCTAGGCGCGGCCGTCTCTCTGTGGAACTGGCTCCAAAATGTGATCCGACAGGGTATCAAAGTCCCATGAATTGATTTTTTCTTTATTCAAAATGAGTATGCGCTTGACTGCGATTCGGCCTGATGGTAAGCGATATCGTAGTCTACGATGAAACGCGCTCACCCAGCAAAAACGGTTCTCTCTCGCCTTGAACATCGGAAGATTAGTTTTTAGCCCTTCGCACTATGAAGGTGAAGGGAAGGAATTTTTGGTTTTCTTGTTGATTTACAAACTAAGGTAGAGGGGTTTTATAAAGGTTGCTTCAAAATAACAAGTTACTGGGATGTAAGGGAGCGACCCATCATCTTTTCGCTCCAAACCAACCTCACCTGCACGTGGTGCATCCTGCCGAATAACAAACGAGGCGCTAGGCAACCGATCTGGTGGCGGTATAACCATTACAATTGAAGGCGTAGCTAAATACCACAGACCCCGATGACGGGCTACAGCAACACCGAGCGAGGAAACTACGCCCTGCGATCGCCACCCGCCTGCCCAGCATGGCGATTATGGGTATTATCCTCCAGATGTTGGCCCTCAAGTGTGCTAACAACTGAAGAGGCCTATGTCCAGCAGTGGACTGGCAATAGGCTGATGATGATGGATGTTGACTTTGCAAACTAAGGTAGAGGAGTTTTATAAAGATTGCTTCTAGAATAAACACTTTACTTAACAATAAGTATTTACATTAACTTCATAAACAGAAAGCCGTTCCCAAGCTCACGATAAGTCTTAGTTAATTACTCCACACATAGCGAAATGTGGTATGTGCTGTAACTATTGAACAATGGGTGGAAAACGGGAGTTTAATAAAAGGTCGAGCATTCTGCTAAGTCTATAGGCGATACCGCGAATATTAGAAGGAGACAAGGATTAATAAGCATGGAGTTTACCAGAGATAAATAAATAAATAATAATAAATAACCCAAGACATGGCCACGCTCGGGCCACACTGCGCCACGTAGCGCACCAAACTAAGCCAAAGCTTGTACTATGGGTACTAGAAAACTCGATAAACTTACTGACGATTACATTTTTTTTGTAAATAATAAAGTACATATTATACACAGAAACACCCATACAATACAAACAGACAGTTCATGAACACATACTTGTTTGTACTGTGCGGGAATCGAACCCACAACCTTGGCTCAGAGGGCAGAGGTTACTACCAAATGATTCACCGAGCCTGTCAAGATGAAGTTAAAAATGCAGTTGGGATTGTCATCATCGTCCTGCCTATCACAGTCTACTGCTGGACATAGGCCTCTCCAGTTGTTCGCCACTTAGGGCAAACAACTGGAGTGATATACCCATAATCGCTACGCTGGGGCGGGACGGGTGGCGGATCGCAGGGCATAGCTTCTCGCTCCAGGTGACGCTGCTGCCCGTCCATCGGTCAGTGGTATTTAGCTACGCCTTCAATTGTGAATGGTTATACCGCCACTCGGTCGGTTGCCAGCGCCTCGTTTGTTATTCGGCAGGATGCACCACCGGGCAGGTGAGGTTGGCTTGGAGCTAAAAAATGATAGGCCGGTCCCTTACATCCAATATTATATGTATAATAGCCTTTAAGTCTACACAATACTATCGTTACTATGGCGGTCGTTTACCTGTATAACATCAGACAGGCCGCTTGCTCGTCTGCCACCTAAAAGCAATCCATACTAATATATATAAATGGGAAAATGTGTCTGTCTGTATGTTTGTCTTTCTCTTCACGGCAAAACGGAGAGGACGAATTCACGTGATTTTTAATTGGAGATAGTTGAAAGGATGGAGGAGTAACATAGGCTACTTTTTGCCCTTTTCTAACCCCCCACTTCACTAAAATGGGGGGTAGAAGTTTGTGTTTTTTTTTTTATAGTGGCTCGACATATATGGCTTCCGCTACACCTGATGGAAAGCGAAGCCCAAGTCGCTTTGACCTACGGGCAAGTAACTGGTCAGTTACCTGTCAGTTGCCACCCGCCATGCCGGCCCAACCCTAACCCCCCACGAGCTCCGGAAACCCCTACTCACCGGCAGAAACACGACCCAGAGGTCATTTGACTGCGGTAATTCTATAGGGTGGGAGGTCCTTCCCCCGGACGGGCGGGCCTCAATTCGAGCGAAGATTCGTTATGCCCTACCTCTCTTCGTGTGGAGCAATTCCACCCCAAATTTAACGCGAGCGAAGCCGCCAGCAAAAGCTAGACTAGATATTCTTTAAAACTATGTATACTCGTAGTAGACATTATTGTGGCTGTACAATATAAGCGGTGTCCGCTATTATCCCTATAAGCGTCTTCCAGACATCTCTAGGCTAGAGGTTACATACAAAGAAGAGAGAAGGCTAGTAAAAAAATTAATCGCTATCCACAGCCATTGTTTAACCATTACCTGCTTTGCGAAAAGGCAAATAGAAATAGGTTAAAGAGATACAGTGTGCTAACAGCCAAGCTAAAACCAACAAATATGTTCAGATATAATCCTCTCGGCAACCGCCTCCAAATACCGAAAGCTTTGAAAATTACGTCACTTGTCATACATTAACATTTAAAGACCTTACAGTCGTGTCGTGACCCTAAACACGAAGGATTTACGAGTATTTAAGTAGGTACCTTTGACCGTTTTTTAATGCTGAAATATTGGTGTTAGCTGTAACACTAATAGCTGCCTCTTAACCTACATTTCGTTTAGAACACAACTGTACAATTTATTATTATAGTGGATATCACACGTTTCCATAGCAACGCAACATAGCACATCTCTGGTAGTAAAGGATCCTTTTACATCGTTCGATCAGAGAAAATGCCATTTATTTATGTAGTACTTAAACTGCTCTCCCTAGGGAAAAACAGGGAGTGTGCACACTGTCTCGAGATCTGAATGATGCAGGGAATACTCACATGGTACGAACTTACAACTCTCTCTTTTATAACTGGCCCGTTTTGTAGGTCTGTTGCCGTAAAAAAATGTAATCCGTTTCCTTTTATTTTTGACCAATCTAATATCCGTTTTTAGATTGTTCAAGAATAAAAAGACATTTATTTTTTCATTTGTAAATTACACCAAAAAAATGACAAATATACAGCCCGTTAAAATTGACGCGTAGACGTCAAAGAGTGGGAGTTTTTCGCCACCGAGTGCAGTCAAAGACCCCCCCTCCTCCCCTCTCCCACTTCTACCTTTTTGATGGCTTGGTTGAACTAAGATTGTTATTACTTTTTGTTAATATGAAAAAAAAAGAAAAATACGGTGTCCAAATAATATTTTTAAAATCTAAAATACGCACTAAATATAATGTAATTATTTTCAACCTGGAAACATCCCTAATTTATAATAATTTGCTTTTCCCACTTATTAGTTAGATAGTCTTCACATTTCGTCGTTCTTCACCCATAAAAACCTTGGGCTTTCCGTCAGGCCCCTTTTTATCATCGGACGAGCAGAGAGACGGCGAAATAGGCACCGTTATATGGTGCAAGTTCCTATGACTCGCAACAGCACGTTTCACCTCTACTTTCATAGTACGAACGGCCAAACTTTGGAACTTTTTGCCAGGCCTCCTTGTTCCCCGAGACGTACAATCTTCCGATGTTTTAAGGCGAGAATGAACCGGTATTTGATGGGTGAGCGCGCTCCATCTTAGACTGTGATATCGCTTACCATCAGGTGAATTGCAGTCAAGCGCAACCCATAATGTGTAAAATAAAGCCGTATTTAGATCGGTGTTACAGGACCGGGGTATCCCGACATATCAAACGGTATTCCTAGAAACACTAAACCAACAAAGCACGAATAAGCACTAAGCACTCACCTAATATACTTAAGCTGGCTATCCAGCTAGCTTGCTGGTTGCTGACCGGGGAAACCCCTCCGACGGGTAGGACTCCTGCATCGGAGGAGATGGCCGGAGACATGTACCCTTTGCTCATGCCTGCTGAGAAAGGGCCGAGGGATACCTGCCAGGAGCAGCCAGGATCTGTGGGAGAGAGATACAATACATATAGACAAACTGTCACACACAATATGCTTGTTGCCGTAAGAAATGTAATTAGTCCCGTTTTTTAAATTGTTAAAAAAAAAAAAAAATAATCATAATAAATAAACCCAAGACATGCCCACGCTGGGCACACAGCGCCATCTTGCCCCTAAACTAAGCCGAAGCTTGTACTATGGGTACTAGACAACTGATAACTTACTTACAAACATTTTTTTTGTAAAATAAATACATATTATACATAGAAAACACCCAGACCAATACAAACAGACATGTTCATAGCACACAAATGCTTGTAATGGTGTGGGGGATCGAACCCACGACCCTTGGCTCAGAAGGCAGAGGTCACTACAATTGAGCCACCGAGCCAGTCAAATAAAAGGCACATATTTTTTGTCATTTGTTAATTAGACCGGGAAAATTACAAGAGATATAGAAACAGTGGGAGTTTTTATCGCACTGCGTGACGCCAAAGACCCCCAAAATATAGGAATATTTTGATGCCATATTACTTTAGTTATTTTTTGTTTAAATGAAAAAAGAAAAAAAATATGTGTCCAATATATTTTTGTGATTGATAAATAGGGACGTGAATATTATTGTAATTATTTTGATCCTGGAAACATTCCTATTCTATAGGATGGAGCTACCTCCATCTATTTCTACTCTCAAGGGCCGGCAAAGCGCCTGTAACTCTCGATCCTTAGCCAGCTCTTGCCAGAACGGAGAAAAATGAGCCAGGTCGTCACTCCAAGTGTCGAAGTCTTCAAGTTTTTTTATTGTGTTTCCACGGACCCCCCAGCGGGTTTCAGATAAAATCTATGACCTACTGGTTAGAGGAGATTAATCAACCGCAGCCTGCACAGCACTATTCGCCACGCTCAAGAGTCACCGCACTAACGTGACAGTTGAAGTTTGACGTAACGGTGACACTGACTGCTGTCATCGAGTTCCCGGCGATGATTATTACTTTTCTCTCTCTGGTTGAATGAGTGTTTGTAAATGGATTGTGTAAAATAAATACTTTCTAGATTAGAGATACAGTATTCTTAATAGTACCTATCTATGAATTTTAACAGTGTTGGGTGGTACTTTGGTTAATTCTAAGAATATGGTCAAAGAGGCTATAATCGTTCAAGAGACTATTATTTAGTCTTTTAGTACCTACCTGTGTTAAAGGTGATACATGTAATAGAAAGCACATGACATTTCTAGTTGCACCATACATCGTATCGGGGAATTACAGCTAAAGCTTCGTACTCACGAACGAACACGAACATCAAAAATCTTAACTAATATTAGAAAGCTGAAGAGTTTGTTTGTTTGTTTGTTTGTTTGTTTGAACGCGCTAATCTCAGGAACTACTGGTCCGAATTGAAAAATTCTTTTTGTGTTGAATAGACCATTTATCGAGGAAGGCTGTAGGCTATATTAACATCACGCTGCAAACTATTAGGTGCGAAGAAATAATGGA
This sequence comes from Conogethes punctiferalis, assembly GCA_031163375.1. NCBI lineage: Eukaryota > Metazoa > Arthropoda > Insecta > Lepidoptera > Crambidae > Conogethes > Conogethes punctiferalis. Next base: position 9,971,102 of record CM062102.1, on the reverse strand, counting down.
AAATGTACAAAAAAAACGGGGAAAAATAACTATTCCACGCGGACGAAGTCGCGAGCACAGCTAGTTAAATAATAAATGTGACTGGCTCGATGGCTCATTTGGTAGTGACTTCTGCCCCTGAGCCAGGGATCGTGGGTTCGATTCCCGCACAGTACAAAACATTTGTTTATGTACATGTCTGTCTGTATTGTTCTGGGTGGTTTTCTAGTATTAATGTATTTATTTACAAAAAAATGTATCTAAGTAAGTTTATCAGTTGTTTAGTACCCATAGTACAAGCTTCGGCTTAGTTTGGGGCTAGGTAGGCGCTGTGTGGCCCAGCGTGGCATGTCTTGTTATTTATTTATAAATTAAAATTTCTTTCTTTTATCGAAGGAGTTATTAATTAGGTAAAATTTAGCAGTATAACCACGATTAAAGACGTAGCTAAATACTAATAGGCCATCGCCAGCCTATCGCAGTCCTGGGAGACCTCGTGTCTCCAACGCACTGTAGACGCCCCTCATTCCAGATGGAGCGATGATTTGAAATAGAAATAGAAAAATCTTTATTTGGTTTCACTTAAAGAGAAAAATACTTACAAAGCTTAACACTATAACAAAACTTATAACTATTAGTATCATAACATAGTATTACAAATATCGTGTACCAAAATGGTGTCCGCTCAGTATAAGAAGACTTATACTGAGGCGGACACAAGATGGCTGGCCAAATGCTGAATGCGAGAAGCCAAGATCGATAAAGGCGGCGGGCGAACCTGCCAATAAGTCATGGAATGCCCTTCAGCTCATTTGTTTCCCTTCCTCTTACAATCCTGGGTTCTTTAGGCGGGGCGTGAAACGGCATCTCAGTGGGCCTTCAGGCGTGAGGGCGCCAATGGATTTGTTCTATCATGCCTGTCGAACCTAACTTTTGGATCTCACGACCGCTTACCATGTGTAGTGAGGTCATCTTGAAAGGCTTCTTCTTATAAAAAAAGGAAGGCATTGGATAGGCCTATGTCCCAGCAGTGGTCTGTGAAAGGCTGATGATGATGAATCAACCAACAGCCCTGGTGGTTATTGAACGTATCCGCCTCCTTTCATTCGCGCCACATCAAGAGTGATGAAAAAAAAAAATACGGGATAGAGATCCCGTACTTTTTTTTTTATAGTGGCTCGACATAATGGCTTCCCTGCGCCTGATGGAAAGCTAAAGAGAAAGCCCAAGTCGCTGTGACAACGGGCAATTACTGGTCAGTTACCTGCCAGTTGCCACTGCCATGCCGGCCCTACCCTAACCCCCCCCACGAATCTATGCATTATCAACAATTATGTTCACACGTGCGTAACGCGGCTTAACGTTCTAGCTGAATTAATAGGGTGTTTCGAGTCTTGTACGCGCGGTGTACAGAATCGATCAATGTTCCGAACACCCATGTGCGAGTGTGAATGGCTGTAGGGATGGGGCGGGAATGGAATTTTGTCGATACTCGATAAAATATTTATTTATCTAAAGAAGGTACACAACCGGTTGGGCTGACGATCTAGAAACACTGCTGGAAGTTGCTGGACGGTCCCCCGAGATCCTCAAGACAGAGTAATGTGGGGCGAATTAGAGGAGAATCTACGTTCGGCAGTGGATAGGCCAAGACTGTTGATTGAAATAAGTTAAACCAGCAGTGTAATGACCCAAAAATTTAAGTAATAAAATATATATTTAAAAAGAATACTTGAAAAAATTAAATAGCATTGGTAAGAATATGGCAAAAGTGGCAACTATTCTATGCTCATATTCTAACATCTTATCTTATTAAATAAAATAAAATAAAATACATAAGAAACCTCTAAATTCATGTTCCAATTCTAACTCATTGTTTCTCTACCATATTATGACATGTGCGAAGTAAACATTATAAAACATCCTCTTGAGTCAGTCTATTTATTTAAAAAACCGTACCAAAATACGTTGCGTAGGTTTAAATGAACTAACATATGGACAAACAGACAGAGGAAAGCAAACTTTGCACTTAATACTATTTAGTGATTGTTTACGTAAAACCTAAGGTGTGAAGACATAAAATTTAAACTATGCGCACCTTAAGTGCTGCTCACAATATAAACTTAATGTCTTTGAAATAATCCATCAAAGAACGAACTAGCAAACATTTATACTTAAGGTGGTAAAAGGAATCATAAATAATAGTCCACACCTTCTCGCCAATAAAAATTGTATTGGAAATGTACAAATCAACGTATTTCTCTCGAAACCAGTTTGAATTGTCAATTCTAGCCTTTAAATTATCAGTTTGCATGGCTTGTTTTAACTTACTATAATCTGGATAGACTTTCTACTATTTACCAATAATCCGCTTTCCACTTGATTATGTAAGTCGGTTTTAGCAAGTTGATGAGAGATGATATAAGCGTGGCTTTGTTTATAGTTGTAAAGTAGATCTGGCATAATAATAGCACAGTTTAAACAAAGATAAATTTGACATCGGTCTGTGGTATTTTAGCTACGTCTTCAATTTTTAACTGGTTATACCGCCGGCGGCGTAGAGCGGGCGCGTCTGCTGCGGCCTCACGCTCTCTTTCCGCCGCCTCCTTCTGCGAGATCACTGTCTCGCAGAATGCGAGCATCGCTCGCCAGGTCTCCTCCGACGCCGTCATCTGCCTCAAGAGTTGCGGCTGATCGAGGGTCCTTTGCGACAGTGACGAGGACGGAGCGCTCACTGCGCCCAGGCAGAGTAATTTTTTGTTTATAGTGGCTCGACAGAATGGCTTCCCTACGCCTGATGGAAAGCGAAAGAGAAGCCCAAGTCGCTGTGACAACGGGCAAGTTACTGGTCAGTTACCTGTCAGTTGCCACCGCCATGCCGGCCCAACCCAACCCCCACGGGCTCCGGAAACCCTACTTACCGGGAGAAACACGAATCAGAGGTCATTTGACTGCGGTAGTCTTTAGGGTGGAGTCCTTCCCCGGCGGCTCAATTAATTTTTGAAGGTCTATGCTCTGGCCGTGTCCGCCGAGCCACTGTCACAATGACGGCAAAGAGAATCGGGCTCCCTCCCGATCCTCCAAAGTCATAGTACCATAACCCAACTATCAAATGCACATCACTATTCACTTATCTAAAAGCGTTCACTAGATTGTACACAGCATTCGTAGGGTCGACGACCGGCACACTGCCATATCATGTCTGTCTCTATCCCCAACATCATCAAAAAACCCTCAGGCCATTACAAAATAGACCTTATGCCCTGACATATTAAGAGTAACACGACTTGTAAATATTACTTGGTGACAGAGAAAGGGATAGTGGTTATGTCCCTTGTAAAATGTACGATAGTTGTTTTAATTGTTTTAATTAAGAGCTTTATTAAATAGCTAGTCGTCGCCTGCGGGTTTGCTTACGTAATTAAATCTGATTGTACAATTGTTTTGTATCAGTAGGTCTGTCGGTTTAGAGTTGGACCACTCCACCTCATTCAGTGTGTGTCCACTCCACCTCATTCAAAAGATAAAAAATATGCCCATAATCGCCACGCTGGGCAGGCGGTGATTGGCGATCGCAGGGCGTAGCTATCTAGCTCCGGTGGTGCTCCCGTTTTTGCTTGTGCTATTTAGCTACGCTTTCAATCGTGATGGTTATACAGCACCAGTCAGTTGTAAGTAAAAGTAATTGACTAAAATAAAGAATGCTATCATAGGTTAATGATTAACACATTCAACTCGCTTCCGGCAAAACAGATTATTGTGAAATAAACAATGATTAGAAAACTGGATTATAATTTTTCTAATGAGCGTTTTTAACTTTGATATAAACCTAATTCCAAATGGATAATGTAACATAATGAATAAACAATTGAATCAGCAAGTAGGTTAGCATTTTATTTAATTAGAATAGATAGATAGATATTCTTTATTGCACACGAAATAGTCGACTTAAAACTAGATACAAAGACATATCGTAGTACAAATTTAGGCGGCCTTATCGCTTGAAGCGATGTCTTTCCAGGCAACCCTTTGGGCAGAGAATAATTAAAAAGAAGGGGTAAGGTGCACATTTACGAATTAAGATCGATAAGGCAATAGCGAATAATAGAATAATAGAGTCTCTATGATTCTGGTTAAGTTATAGAGAGAAATGTCTCTTGCCTATTTAGAATAGTACCACCCTATTTTCATCCCGTGGGTATCGTAGAAATGCAAATGGGAAGTACCAGGAACACGGGCAGCAGCGGTTAACTGCGTACAAATAAAAACCTACTACGGTCTCTCTGTCTGCCAAGCGTCGTGGACTAAGGTAGAGCTCCCCCCTTAAGGGGAGGCCTATGTACAGCGTGGATGATTGCAGGCTGATGATTGATGATGAAATAAAATATCCCGTGGTGCATCCTGTCGAATAACAAACGAGGCTCTGGCAACCGACTGGTGGCGGTATAACTGTCGCAGGCAAATTCTATAATTCGCTCGTATACAAACGGACGTCGGCAGTTTGCAAAAATAAATACGTGTTATAAAATGCCGAAGGCAAATTGTCATCGCTTCAACGTCGACTTGGTTTGTGATATTAGGAGGTGACCATGATAATAGAAATGAAACAGGGTTTTTAATCATTTTATTTAGGTACCTAGCTGTGCCAGCGGCGTCGCTCGCGTGGATATCGGGTTTCAAAAATAACGGACTTCCATATAATACCCATTAATATTCTATTATGAAACTTAAATCTATCTATACTTCATAATAAATCTGTAGAGAGGTTAATTCTGTACATAAAATTATTTTTTCAAAATAACTATCAGGGGGTGATAAGTGATCGATACTGTTACCAAAAAATGCAATCAGTAAAATTTTTTGTCTGTCAGTCTGTCTGTCTGTCTGTATAGTTCGTTAATAGAAAAAAACTACTGACAGATTTTGACGAAACTTGGTACAATTATTCTTCATACTCCTGGGCAGGTTATAGGATACTTTTCATCACGCTACAATCAATAGGAGCGGAGCGTAGCATTGACGGGAAGTGTATGGGGAAAACGCGAGAAATGTAAACCTGTATGTTTGAACGCGCATTACGCGAAAACTACTGCATAGAATTGAATGCGGTTTTCACCAATGTATTGCTAGAGGTCTAACTTAAAACTTAGGCACAAAGGCATAGATGGGGTATTATATGGAAGTCCGTTATTTTTGAAACCCGATATCCACGCGAGCGGACGCCGCTGGCACAGCTAGTTTTTAATATTTCTTTTCTTCACCACACTTTCACTGTTGGACCGCCACTATTGGTTTTGGCGACTAGTAGCGCACGCGCGGTTTCAATTTGGTACTAATTCGAACGATATGCCGAGGCAAACTTGTAATCGGCTGTAATATCGTAGCTCGGCATATTAGAAAATGAACATCTTACATACGGCGTACGGCATTTTATATAACGAATTTGTCTTTGTAAACTGCCGGACGCCGTTTGTATACGGGCGAATTATAGAATTTCGCCTGCGACATAACCATCACAATTGAAGGCGTAGCTTACATACTACCGGCCGATGACGGCAGCAGCGTCAGCCGGAGCTACGCCCTCGCGATACACAACCTGAGTGCCAAGCGTGGGCGACTAAGCGTAAAGCTTCCAGGTGTTTGCCAATTTGGCGAACAACTGGAGAGGCCTATATCCAGCAGTGTTCGGGAGTGGACTGCAATAAGCTGATGATTGATGAGATGAATGATGAGATAGTGATGATGATATTATGAAAACTTGTCAAAAAATCCTTTATTAAACGCTTCTAGCGCCATCACCCACAGTCCCACAGTTTATCATTCCATTCATAATACACGAATCTAGTTCCCAGTGAGTCACCAATTACTCTCGGGAATCACTATGTCCCTATTATTATGATGTCCGTCGGTACGTACAGTAAAAATTGTCCTTTTGCCTTGACATTTGAGTTGCGCAAGATCATTTGAACAACTGTGTGTTGGAAATGCGATTCAATTGATGACTTAGATATAGTGTCTGATATTAATTTATTCATTTAGTTGCCTTTTACGACACCCACGGACCTATTATACTTATATTTTAATCATTGCACAAATTGTAAATTAAAAGCGAACTTATTGATGGCAATGATGGTAGCATTCTCTACCAGTCAACCTTTTAGGTCATGCAGAAAGCAGATTTGTGTGCGGTAAGTGTAGAAAAGGAAACATAGTAGAAAATACCTGTTTTGTGTATAAAATAAAATCAACATTGGGGATTGAAAACTTGCGCCGGGGGCTAAAACTAATAACGTCCTCTCTTTTTGCGCTGGGGGTTTAAACTCATAACATCCCTCTTTTTTTCACCAGGGGTTAAATTCAGAACGGCCTCTCTTTGCGTCGGGGCTGAAACTCATAACGCCCATCTTTTTGCGTCGGGGGTTAAAACAAGCCTCTTATTGCGTCAGGGGATGAAACTCATAACACCCCCTTTTCATGCTAGTGGTTAAAAAAATTGCAAAATAAAAAAAAAATATTCACCTGTCTCCTGTAGCTGCTTCTACTGTCCACGGACCTCATCATGATCCTCGTCTCCGGAGTGATGTTCGTCATCTTCTCACTCACACCCAATACAGCCTTTTCACACATATACACTGATTTTTTTCGACTTTTTTGTAAAATAAAAAATTTTATTTAGCACTACACTTTTTTCACTTATTTCTGGATGTCACTCGATGTAGGGTCATTTGGAAGTTTATCTGTAACAAAGAATGATGATAATTAGTTAGGTTTTTTTGTGTTTTGCAGACTTATTTGAAAACTTTTACGGGATAGTCAAGATAGCGAATCTTTACTCGAATAGAGCCGCCCGTCTGGGGAAGGACCTATAGAATACTGCAGCCAAATGACCTCTGGGTGCGTGTTTCTGTGAGTAGGGTTTTCCGGAGCTCGTTGGGGGTTAGAAGTTGGGCCGGTATGACGGTGGCACTGACAAGTTACTTTCCCGTTGTCTGCCTCTTTCGCTTTCCATCAGCGTAGGGAAGCCTCGGAATTATGTCGAGTATGTACTATAAAAAAAAAATTAAGAACTTGCATATTCCATAATTCCAAGGTTCTTTTTTTCCGAGATTTAGTAATTGTCAGTGCCAAATAGCCGGATCCATGTAAATTTTGAAAGAGGTCTATATATATGGCAATAAAATAGTTTGAGAACCTCTGGTCTAGACACTTCTCAGTTCGTTAACAATTGATCAGCTAATTAATATCTTATTAATAATATTGAATTAGCACCCACAGCGGTAATTGGGTGTTATGATAGTCGAGTATTGCAATGTTGCGTGCTTAAATTAGTCTGGGATGTGAAATCGTGCTTATCATTCTACGTTTTTATGTGCATTAGCACAATAGCCTATTATGGCTAAAAAATTGTAATTAGTCCGTCTTTTAGCTTATTCAACAATAAAAGAAAACGTATTTTTCCTTTCTTTCATTCAAAAAAACAATAGCAAAGATACAAGGCATCAAAAGTTAGGAGTGAGAGTCTTTAGACGTCACTCTCGCTCCCGTAAAAATGCCTCACCGAGTGACGTCACGCGTAATTTCAACGGGCTATAACTTTGTAATTTTTAGTCTAATTTACAAATAAAAAATACGTACCTTTTATTTTCGTATAAGCTAAAAGACGAACTAATTACAATTTTTAACCATAATAGCCTATTGGTATGTAGACACTAAGACGCGAATAATTCCTAAATTATTTTGGCCGTCGAAAAATTATATCATAGGGACGCCAACAAGAAGATAAGAAGTTCATAATCGCAGTTCATACTATTAATCTTGGTAATATACTAATTAGTTAGTAGTCTTATCTTCGTAAGCCGAGGTAGGACTCTACTAGGTAATGAAAAATAGAATTTTTGAAATATTTCTAAGCTCAGATAAAAAACGCATATTTTTTCCAATGTGTTGTCTTTGAAGAAATTTTGTGTAATTACAGCATTTTTTTTTATTTGACTCAGCAAAAACATAGCGGCTTTCGGCCTGATGAAAACAAGAAAGGCGTGACCAAGTCTTTTATCATCGGCGGGACACCTCAATATCCAGTCCAGTTTGGCTGGCCCGAAAGATCCCTCTTTGACGGTACCTTGTGGTAAGCATTCGAACGAGTTTTGTAACGCTGTGACTATAATCAGTACAAATAAAAGTTACACTGGGAGTGATCGCTTTTTAGCGATAAAACTGTACTTACAACAAGACAACAAGTTTGTTTGGATGGATGGATGTTTGTTACTCTTTTATACAAAAAACTAGTGATCTTAATAAAACTTTACAACACACATATTCAGATTACACATAGGCTAACAATTATGAAAATATCCACGCAGGCAAAGCCGCGGGTAGCAGCTAGTTATGAATAGTTTTATTTCAGCTGTAATGGTGTGCAATAAACAATCTATCTGTCTATCTATAATTTATTAATCAAGAAAAACAAAACATACGACTATCATAATCTTACTAAATTCTTTTTTAATTAGCTAAAACGCACAGATAAGTTTATCTTAAATATTATAGGTAACATTTGATAAGAATATAGGATTAATATTTTTATCATTTATTAATTAACCGATTTCAAAAAAAAGAGCAAGCTTCTCAATTCGGCTGAATTTCTTCAGATAAATAACGTCCTTTGTGTTCCATTAATATACATTTTTTATATTAATAGCTCAATATAGTGGCTTCCTTTCATTTGATAGATGGCTGGAAAGAATGCCCAAGTCGCTTTGACAACGGGTCCAATCCTCAGGTTCCAGTCAGTCACCATAACAAAAAAAAATTGAATAAATAGAAGTTTTAAAAAGAAACAGCTTAGTAGAATAATAGAGATAAAATAGAGTTTTTTGCCGAACTTTTCTCAATAAAACAATGAATTCCTAATTTATAAAAAATAAATTATTATTACTCAGACCGCCTTACCAGAATTCCTATAAAAATTTATTAAAAAAAACCACTGGCCACAAAAATCACCGCCACTCAAAAATCACTTAAAACTAAAATCGTATTTTTAAACTCCGTTCACAAACAATGACAGATCTAAACTGATGCGCTTAGGCACTGACCGCTGTGCAGCCACGCGACTCACTGACAGATGCCCAAGATAACTCATCGTCAAAACAGCCAATTGTGTACCCTGAGTAGGTTGTCAATTTGTTAACTAAAAACTAAAAACAAAAACTTTTTTTTGAAGGGTAACAAGAACAAGTGATCGTTTTAAAACCGATAAAAGTGTCGAAAGTACTACAGTTTAAACAAACTACTACTACTACTACATCAATTTACTTTTGAAAATATAGGACTGGCCAGCTTTAAAAAGAATAATAATACATATATGTGTATTGGCTTTGTGTAAAAAAAAAACTTGTATTTTTTTCTTTTCTTACTTATACTTTTCTGAGGAATCAAGATAACATTGTCTAAATTATGGGGGTTCGTCAGTTTTCATTATGTCAAATGTATAATTCATTTCGTTTTCTCAATAAATAAATAACAATATAAAAAATATAGTCATAGATCTTCAAAGTTATAGAAAAAAAATGAATTAAAAAAAAATATGACCTATTATAATCACAAAACATTACATCTATGAAATCGCCAACCCTACTGTGACGTAGTGAACAACACAATGAAATCCGTAAAGTTGTAAGCTAATTGGTCGAAATGTATTGGCTATTTCAATGTCGGTGACGTCATCTGTCCAGGTAGGTTTGGAATCTGAGTGAAATACTGATAAGCGATGAACTTAGAAAATAAAAGAACTTTTTTTTTAAACTTAGTCATTAAGTGCGTGCGAATGTGTTTTCGAAAATCCGGTTTTTACTGGAAATTATGGATTCCGGATTTAGAATCAGACCCATCCCAGCTCATCCAGTGTCTGTCGTAGAAGACTAAGGTTGATAATAGGCCTGTTATCTGTTTCCCTGGTATTCCCTGCGTCCCTCCCGAAGCCCCCCATGGTAGGAAACGTCGCCCCCGTCACGTCCTCCTGGGACGATGACGATCCCATTACGCCTCGCCATGCCGGCTCCGCCGCCGAACAGCTCGCGACACAATCCAACACTTCACGCCCGTCGTTCCGACCCCCGAAATAAAAACCTACTTTTTTTATTCATTATGGGGTTTGCGCTTGGTCAACAATTCATCTGAGAGTAGGTTTCCGGAGCTCGTCGGGGGTGTTAAGGTTGGGCCTGCAGTGGCAGTGGCAACTGACAGGTAACTGACCAGTAAAACTTGCCCGTTATCATAGCGACTTGAGCTTCTCTTTCGCTTTCCATCAGGCGTATGGAAACCATTATGTCGAGCTACTATAAAAATTAAAAAAAACCTGGTGTTAAGTGATATTGAAGCCTACGATGGAACGCGCTTACCTAGAAAATACCGATTCATTCTCGCTTTGAACACATCAAGATTGTATGTATCTGGAAACAGAGTCCGGCAAGGAGTTCCATAGTTGTGGCCGTTCTCCGTTTCTACTTTTAGTCCACCAACCTATCTGCTACGGCGAATCCCCCAAATTACAAATACTAGGGGGATAAAACTCGTAATATAAACTATTTTTGCATGTATGAATGTCGTGCATGAATGAATGATGGATGAAGGCTAAGTTGGTGCCAGGATCGTAGCAAATGGAACGACGTGGTCTCTGCCTACCCCCTCTGGGAGAAAGACGTGACATTATGTATGTATTGTACGTCATCATCAGCCCACATCAGTCCACTATTGACACGGCCTCTCCCATACGCTCGCCACTTTCGATCGGTCCCGGGCCTCTTGCATTCCAGCCGTTGGGCCGTAATGGCGGTGGCAACTGACAGGTAACTGACCAGGTAACTTGCCCCGTTGTCACAGCGACTCGCAGCTTCTCTTTCGCTTTCCATCAGGCGAATGGAAGCCATTATGTCGAGCTACTATTAAAAGATGGGGATGTAAGGGAACGGCTAACCTTTTCGCTCCAAGCATCCTCACCTGCCCGTGGTACATCCTGCCGAACAACAAACGAGGCTCTGGCAAACCGACTGTGGCGGTATAACCATCACGATAGAAGGCGTAGCTAAATACCACAGGCCGATGACGGCAGCAGCGTCACCCGGAACACGAAGCTACGCGTTGCGATCGCCAACCCGCCTGCCCAGCGTGGCGATTATGGGTTTATCCTCCAGAGGTTTGCCCTAGGTGGCGAGCAGCTGGAGAGGCCTATGTCCAGCAGAGGACTGCAATAGGGCTGATGATGAAGATGGGATGACTATTAAATAAAAATAGAATGGCGCTGTGTGGCCAAGCATGGCAGGTCTTGGGTTACATAGGTATTTGTTTATTATATGACAGGCTCGGTGGCTCATTTGGTAGTGACCTCCTGCCCTCTGAGCTAAGGGTCGTGGTTCGATTTCCCGCACAGTACAAACATTTTGTGCATGAACATGTCCTGTTTGTATTGGTGCTGGTGTTTTCTATGTATAATATGTATTTATTTTACAAAAAAAAAAAAAAAGTATATAAGTAAGTTTTATCAGTTGTCTAGTACCCATAGTACAAGCTTCCGCTAGTTTGGGGCTAGGTGGCGCTGTGTGGCCCAGCGTGGCATGTCATGGGTTATTTATTTATTTATTTATTTATATTCTCTATTGAGTCTTACCCACGCTCTGACCTAACTACCTAAATGACTATGTTGATAGCCAACGGTCTTGTTATCATCACCCGGGCTCAGAATCCCTAAACATATTGAGAACAATAATAAAACATCAAAGTAAAACACATACGGTAAGCTCACATTAAATCCCACTAAAACAAATTAGTGCATTACAAACGAGCAAACAACACGATTAACAAATGAGATAGATGTATGTGTTTTAACAAGCATTTTTACGATGAGAAAACATAGAATTTAGATCATGAAATAATATTGGTATTCAGTTCAAGTATGTTGAGTACGGGGTGTAAGGGAGCGGCCCAATCATTTTTTGCTCCAAGCCAACCTCACCTGCCCGGGGTGCATCCTGCCGAATAACAAACGAGGCGCTGGCAACCGACTGGGGCGGGTTGAAACCATCGTAATTAAAGGCGTAGCTAAATACCACAGACCAATGACGGGCAGCAGCGTCACCGGAGCGAGAAGCTACGACCTGCAATCGCCAACCCGGGCCCAGCGTGGCGATGATGATGATGACGTTCGTAGTGTTTTTGTTTTAGTTTTCGTGTTAAGAAGTAACGACTTCTTACGATTATGACAACGCATCAATCCATAATATTTTTTTCAGCTTTATTTTTTTTATATCTACCCGTCGAAATGACTCGCGTCCTGCCCGAAGTTTTAAACAGACACGATGAAGTCCAAACAAATGTAACGATCCGCATCACGCCGTGTTAGTGCAACACGAATAGATCACACTATGACGGCCTGCATAAGTGCCGCTTCACGCCCCGTTTAAAAGACCCAAGACTCTAAGAAGGGAACACGTGGGCTAGTAGAGTTTTTCGGATCGCTACGACTTGTCCTTCTTCAAACGTGGTTTAGATAGAGAGTTCTTTCCTCACGGTAGGGCAGCGGCTTAGCTGTGTCCCTGGCATTGCAGAGTCTATGAGCGGCGGTAACCATTTACATCAATTGGGCCGCTTTGCTCTTTTTTGTTGCATTCTTTTTATTACCGAGATAGGCTAGATCCTTTCTCGGTAATAAAAACAAAAAAACTTTGCGCAATTTAAACATAACTAGTAATATAGACATTAGATTTTTATTCGTTATATTAGTACTATAAACATTTATAGTTCACACGTGAAACATATTTTAAAAAGCACTATAAAAGTATTTTTGTGTATTTCAATGCTGTTTGTATTTATTATCAGTAAATAAAACCATACAAGTACTGGTAAAAAAACACTCTCTGTTTGTCCGTTGAGAATGGTCTCTAACAATCATATTTGCACTAGTGACGTCATTAAGCAGGTAGAAAAGTCAAGTCAAGTGATTGGTCGACAGAATGGCGTTGTGACGTCAGAGAGACAGGTTGGGGACCATTTCTTGACTTCGCGCGTCACCTTGGGGTATTACAAAGTTTAAGGTCTTTGTACGCAAACTGACCATAATAGGTTACTATCCTCTAAACGTAAACCTCGACCGTTGTGTAAGGCGTGTGAAGAGCGGATGAAGGTTCCAGATGCTATGTCCGGTCGAGTCAATTTAGGTAGGTAAATAACCCAAGACATGCCACGCTGGGCCACATAGCGCCACCTAGCCCCAAACTAAGCCGAAGTTTTGTACTAGGGGTACTAGACAACTGATAAACTTACTGACGATACTTTTGTAAATAAATACATTATTATACATAGAAAACACCCAGACCAATACAAACAGACATGTTGATGAACACAAATGTTTGTATTGTGCGGGAATCGAACCCACGACCCTTGGCTCAGAGGGCAGAGGTCACTACCAAATGAGCCTCATCATCAGCCTATTGCAGTCCACTGCTGGACATATCCCTCTCCAGTTGTTCGCCACTTAGGGAAAACGTTTCGAGGATATACCCATGTTAGCAACGCTGGGCAGGCGGGTTGGCGATCGCAGGCGTAGATCCTCGCTCTCCTTGACGCCGCTTTTTTTTATGCGAGAGGCGGCAGACGAGCAAGTGTGATTCCTGATGGTAAAGCAGTCGACACCGCCCATGGACACCCGCAGCTCTAACCGAGTTAGGGTCGCTGCCGGCCTTTTAAATATGATATACGCTCGTTTCTTGAAGGTTCCCAAGTCGTAGCTGTTCGGAAAGACTGCCCGTCATCGGCCAGTGACATTTAGCTGCGCCTTCAATCGTGATGGTTATACCGCTACCAGTCGGTTTTCAGGGCCTCGTTTGTTATTCGGCAGGATGAACGTAATAATAGGTAGGTACCCGTAGGAACGTTTGTTATTTAGAAGGATTAACTCTACGAGACCTCTTCAATAAAAAGTTTTCCAATTAGCAGTTACTATTGTACTGTACTGTGCTTTTGTTGGTTATAGGCTGATGATGATGATGAACGTAGAAATCCCACCATTCAGAAAACATTCCAATTTGCTTGAACCAACACTGGGGAAGCCCACCAACAAATTAGCACTGCATCGTCAATGGCGATCGTGACTCGTGATTGGCCTATTTTTCGCCAATGTATTTCATCTTTATATTAAGGTCGTATAATTCCACGTTCCTGAATGGCATTTGATCGCACCATTTGCATACTGATTCGTATTTAAATCCGGTAAATTTCGAAATCGATAGCTGGTATTAGTTCTAAAAGCTATACGTAATGTTCAGAATGTTTCTATTACTGTGTATAAATTGGATATTCATAAGATTCAGTGTGGCAATTATGGGTAATCCTTCAAAGTGGCGAATAACTGGAGAGGCCTGTGTCCCATTGGTGGGCTGCGATAGGCTGATGATGAACCCCATAGTACTAGCTTCGGTTTTGTTTGGGACTAGATGGCGCTGTGTGGCCCAGCGTGGCATATCTTGGGTTCACTGAAAATTAAACACGTATAATCTAATTAGTAATGGTAATTATTGCAAGATTGTTCCGTTAAAATTGTTTTAGTTATCGTCTGCGGATCGATCTCGGCAAATGATTTCATATCCGGACAGCGAATACCTGAGAAGTTACTCAGTATAATAATAGTGTTACGAAAATGTATCCCGTTATCTAATACGTAGTTTATCGTAAGATTAACCCGTAGGTATCAAAATAACATCTACAATCTATTTATATCTAACAATCATCTGACATCAGTCAACTGCTGGACATAGGCCTTTTTTTTTTTTTTTTTTTTTTTTTTTTCTAGAGGGGAATGCATTAGGCACCTTCATGCCGCCTCCGGGGGGAGGCGGCATGGTGTGTGGGACTCACACCTCCCAAAATGGGAAGGCATACCCACTAAACCCCCCCTGTGTCGCCAGTGGGCAGCAAGTTGCAGGGACACGGGTAGCGCCGAAGCATACGGCCACATCCCTGCCTGCCCTGGCCAGCCGCAGATGATAAGCGGCCGGCACTCCTGGTCCGGGGAGGGCAAATACCCCTACCCCCCGGATCCGGGGAGCAATAGAGTGCCCCCCGGGCGGACCTCGTGCAACGGTGTGGCTGCACCCACCACACCGTTACGCCCCTATGAGTGGATCGCGCCCCCGCACTCACCACTCGGGGCACGAAGGAGAGGCTCAGAGGGCATACGATGCGTTGTATGCCCTCCGGCGACGCCCGGGCCGGGGGCGGCGTAGAGCGGGCGCGTCTACCGCGGCCTCACGCTCTCTTTCCGCCGCCTCCTTCTGCGAGATCACTGTCTCGCAGAATGCGAGCATCGCTCGTGCTGGACATAGTGCCTCTCCCAATGCTCGCCACTTCGATCGGTCCCGGGCCTCTCGCATCCAGCACTTGCCAGCCGTTCTGCGCAAATCATCACCCCACGTCCTGGCCTGAGGGCGTCCTACACTACATAACTTGACAGGCTCGGTGGCTCATTTGGTAGTGAATGTGAACATGAACATGTCTGTTTGTACTGGTCTGGGTGTTTTCTATGTACAATATGTATTTATTTACAAAAAAAAAAAGTATATAAGTAAGTTTATCAGTTGTCTAGTACCCATAGTACAAGCTTCGGCTTAGTTTGGGGCTAGGTGGCGCAGTGTGGCCCAGCGTGGCATGTCTTGGGTTATTATTTATTTATTTATAAATAAATGTAGGTATAAATCGCTGTCAATCTCCGCTTTCAAGCTGTTTTGTTTTTGCTTTTGTTTCTTTTTAAAAAATATATATGAATTCTATTGTGTGTGCGTTGTTAAGATATTATAGTTAGTGGTGAGACTCTGTAAAGGCTAAGAATTATTGTAAAAGTTACCATACTTATGAACATTATGTAAAAGCTGTTGAGTTTCCAATAAAATAAATAAAAAATAAAGTAAATAGGCCTCTCCAATTTTTCGTCACTTTGGGCAAACACCTGGAGGCTAATACCCATAATCGCCACCCTGAGCATGAGGGTTGATAACTGCAGGACTTAGCTCCTCGCTCCGGTGACGCTGCTGCCCGTCATCGGCCTGTGGTATTTAGCTTCGCCTTCAATCGTGATCGTTATACCGCCACCAGTCGGTTGCCAGCGCCTCGTTTGTTATTCGGCAGGAAGCACCACGGTTAGGTGAGGCTGGCTTGGAGGGAAATGATGATAGGCCGCTCCCTTACATCCCCAGACTACAGACTCAATAGAGAATATAAATAAACAAATACTTAAGTAACCCAAGACCTGCCACGCTGGGCCACACAGCTCCATCTATTTAAAAAATATAATATTTACGAGTATCTTTATAGTAACTCGACATAGTGATGGTTATACTGCCACCATTTGACTGGCTCGGTGGCTCAATTGGTAGTGACCTCTTCCTTCTGAGCCAAGGGTCGTGGGTTCGATCCCCACACATTACAAACATTTGTGTGCATGAACAATTGAACATGTCTGTTTGTATTGGTCTGGGTGTTTTCTATGTATAATATGTATTTATTTACAAAAAAAAAGTGTATATAAGTAAGTTTATCAGTTTTCTAGTAACCATAGTACAAGCTTCGGCTTAGTTTGGGGCGCTAGATGGCGCTGTGTGGCCGAGCGTGGCGTGTCTTGGGTTATTTACCATTCGTTTTTCTAGATAGAATAGTATATAAACTTACCTACAACCAATACAATACACAGCTATTTCTGTACTTCTACGAGAAATATGTGACGCACTATGTAAAGTATGCAATCCAGCTTCTATTAGCTATGCTAGCTAACGTCTATAAGATATGTGTCGCTATAATATTCATATTAATCGTAAAAGGGTTTCGTTTGCATCAATTGAGCCGCCCGTCCGGGGAAGGACCTCCACCCTATAGAATACCGCAGTCAAATGACCTCCAGGTCGTGTTTCTATCGGTGAGTACTTACAGTTTGCGGAGCTCGTAGGGTGAGTGCTGCATTGGCAACCGGGGGTTAGGGTTGGGCCGGCAAGGCAGTGGCAACTGACAGGTAACTGACTAGTTACTTGCCCGTTGTCGCAGCGAGCTTCTCTTTCGCTTTCCATCAGATGTAAGGAAGCCATTATGTCATGCAAATATAAAAAAAAATAGACTACTATTTTATGTTCTACCCTGGACATATTTCCGTAATGTTTAGGGGGCAGCGCAGACGACAGACTATCCGTGACGCACTTTTTTTGCATGACACGCAAAAATCTGTCGCGGATATTTCACAGACTCAACGCACACGACGCACATCTTCGATCATTCTGACGGCAGACCTAGATGCTCTTTTTAAATGTCTCAGACGCAGACTCTATCGCACAAAAAGTGTGCCGTCTGCGCTGCACCTTAGGAAACTTAATGACTGTAGTCTAGCGTAACGGGCCGAAGTGGTGCCGGACAGTACCTAATTAGTTGCCATAATTAGCTAGCTACTTAATAACTAATTAAGGCACAGCTACTGTCTAGGAGAGACGTGAGGCATACCATGTGGTATATTATCTTGCTCGTTTGGTAACTTGATTTAGTATTCATAAGTCTATGGACATTTTTATGTTAGCAGGTCAATCCCTACTAGACCCTGCTATCCCTACTCCCTACTAATATTATAAATGCGAAAGTAACTCTGTCTGTCTATTACACTTTACCGCTTAAACCTCTCAACCGATTTTGATGCAATTTGGCACAATCTTTAGACCCTGAGAAAGGACTCCAATGAGACATCTACATGAACGCGGGCGAAGTCGCAGGCACAGCTAGTAAATATAAATAAATAAATAACCCAAGTCATGGCAGTGGCAACTGCCAGGTAACTAACCAGTTACTTGCCAGTTGTCACAGCGACTTGGGCTTCTCTTTCGTTTTCCATCAGGGAAGCGATTATGTCGAGCTATTATAAAAAAGAACGTAGATACTTTTTCTTTTTTTTGTAAATAAATACATTATTATACATTGAAAACTTCCAAGCCAATACAAATGCTTGTTACTGTGCAGGAATCAAACCCTCAAAATTTTTTAAAAGCGATTTTATAAATTAAATCTTACACTGGATTGCCGGCTAAAATATGCAAAGATCATAGCAACCAGGTCAATGGTAATGTGTGAAATAGTTTAGAACCGTCACGGCGACAGCCAAGGCTCTCTTTGATACTAAAAAAGAAATCATTCGACGTTGACTATTACTATATTGTTTATGGTAAGTCAACGTAGGACTGGGATGTAAGGGAGCGGCCTATCATCTTTTCGCTCCAAGCCATCCTCACCTGCCCGTGGTGCATCCTGCCGAACAACAAACGAGGCGCTGGCAACCGACTGGTGGCGGTATAACCATCACAATTGAAGGCGTAGCTAAATACTAAAGACCGGTGACGGGCAGCAGCGTCACCGGAGCAAGAAGCTACGCCCCGCGATCGCCAACCCGCCTGCCCAGCATGGCGATTATGGGTATATACCTATATATATATTATGGATATGGAGGATATCCTCCAGTTGTTTGCTCTAAGTGGCGAACAACTGGAGAGGCCTATGTCCAGCAGTGGACTGTAATAGGCCGATGATGATGATGATGATGATGAACGTAGGACTTGAGGGTATAAAAACTGTTCTACGTGTAATACATGCATAATGTCACGCCTTTCTCCCAGAGGGAAGGCAGAGACCACGTCTTTCCATTTGGTACAATCCTGGCACTCAACTTTTCCTTCGACCACATTCATCAATCTAAAATTGGTCTATTAACAGTTAAATAAAATAAATAAATAATATCGCGACATAATGGCTTCCCTACGCCTGATGGAAAGCGAAAGAGAAGCTCAAGTCGCTGTGACAACGGGCAAGTAACTGGTCAGTTACCTGTCAGTTGCCACCGCCTAACCTTCCACGAGCTCCGGAAACCTTACTCACAGGCAGAACCATGAGGACACCAACCAACCTGGAGGACATTTGGCTGCGGTATTCTACTCCTTCCCCGGACGGGCGGCTCAATACGAGCGAAGATTCGCTATGCCTTGATACTGATAAACTTACTTTCTGTAAATTACACATGCACACAATTTACTTATACAAATAACATAGTCGTGTTATGGTTTGTAGTTTTGATATGGTAAATAAAATACAAGGAAATCGTGAGCACAATGTTAAAAGATCGCAGGCTATCAAAAAATGTTGTAAGATAGGTATATCTATATACGATAATGTTGGGGGATGTCTCCTAAAAGAAAGATAAAAACCACTTAAAAGAAAGTAGGTCGTTTTCTATATTTACCCAACCGGGAACCGAGCATCGACTTACCGAATGAGCCAACAAATAGGTCTTGCATAAAAAAAAGTACAAAAATCATATTATGCAACAGTCTGTGCAACAATCTGTGACAAATGCCCAGTGCATTGCATAGTTAGATAGTTAAAAATAGTGAATCTACGATTTGAAGAGAAAAATGTTCTATTTTTGTCCACTAAGGTCGACAACACCGCTTATTCTGCGGCAATCGTACTATTTACAGACTGTTGACATTGTGACAGACAGACATTATGTTTTACAAGCTTTTTAGCATAGGAAATAAGGGAACCCTATTATAAACAGGCCCGATAGCTCATTTGGTAGTGACCTCTGCCTTCTGAGCCAAGTGTAGTGGGTTCGATCCCCGCACAGTACAAACATTTTGTGTGCATGAACATGTCTTTAGCACCCATAGAACAAGCTTCGGCTTAGTTTGGGGTTAGATGGCGATGTGTAGCCCAGCGTGGCATGACTTGGGTTATTAAATAAAAATAATAAAATAAAATTATTTCAGGACATAGTCCTGTATATAACATTTATTTATTTTTATTTTTACTATTACTTTCGATGTCCGTTAGTCCGTCCGTTCGACCGTCTGTCTGTCACCGGGCTGTATCTCAAGAAGCGCAATAGCTAGACAGTTGAATTTTTTACAAAATAAATAATGTATTTCTGTAACGACAAATACTAAATCAAATAAAAATGCAATTTTTGCCTTTTTCTGCTTTCTTTACTTGGCCTATTTTTCACGTATTATTTTACTAGGTGTTCTCTATAACTTCATTGGTAAAATGCCACGTGCGTGAGAACTCGTTTGTTAAAACTCGTAGGAATTGTGATAATGATTTAGGTCGAAAACGCCAAAAACAGAACACTACCTGAAGTCATCAAAATAAGGTAATCCTGTATGATTATTATTTTGGGAACGGAATATGTAAATAGAGTAAGGGTAAATTATTAACTAATATACAAATCAACAACTATTTATAACACCGACAGTCTTGACACCAATATAATGCATTACTCTCCTCTATCATTCCTTGAAAAAGTATCACTCTCATTCTATAAGAGGGACGGATGTAGGTGATGGAGCGACTCATCATCTTTTCACTCCAAGCCATCCTCACCTGCCCGTGGTGCATCCTGCTGAATAACAAACGAGACTGGAGTAACCGAATGGTGGCGGTATAATCTTAGTTGGGTGGTGGTCTCAAGGTGAAGCTAAATGAAGGCCGACGACGGGCAGCAGTGTCACCGGAGCTACCGGAGGAGCTACGCCTTGCGCTCGCCAACCCGGCTGCCCAGCGTGGCTATAATGGGTAAAGCCTCCAGCCCAACCAACGGCTGGAGAGGCCTATGTGCAGCAGTGGCCTTTGATAGTCTAATGATGATGGTGATGATCCGCCCGAATAAATACCTTCACCCTATATACCGCAGCTAAATGACCTCCGGGTCGTGTTTCTGCCGGTGAGTAGGGTTTCTGGAGCCCGTGGTGTGAGTGCTACGTCGGCAGCCGGGGATTAAAGTCGGCAACGCACGTGTGATACCCCTGGTGTTGCAGGCGTCCATAGGCTGCGGTAACCGCTTAACATCAGGCGGGCTGTAGGCTTGTTTGCCTCCCTTGTGGTAGAAAAAAAGCAGACAAAGCACATGTTTTTACAAACACACTTACTTGAACATCTCCTGCGCACTTGGCTAGTTCTCTTGGCGATACACCGCCGAAATTCGGTCAAAAGATTGTTAATAGCACAGACTAGCTCATTAGGACTACTCCGAATATAGAAATCATATGATGGAACTAAATATAGAAATAAGGGTAATGGAACTAACGTACGCATGATGGTGTGATGTCAATGTGTCTGCGACACTTGATTCATGATAGTTTTGTGCCATTATTTGACGTGGTTCCACTAATTTTGCTCTTACGTCACAATGTAGACGTTTGAACTCGTGGGAACCTATTTTGTTCCACTTTACGTCCCGTCCCTTACAAAGTACCGTTTATAAAGTCGCAGATTGTCTATGCAAAATATCCCATTTTCATCGTGACATGAGCAGTGACTGAGTGGAAAGTACCAGGAGGGCATAAATACGAAGGAAGTCTGTCAGTTGCGTTAACTAAGTAAAATTTTTGAAAAAATTATCTTTACTCAATTATTATCGCATTTTAATGACAACGAATTATTACATAAAAACCAATGTGGATTTACCAAAGGCAAATCCACTACTGACGCAGGAGTAGAACTCATCAAACACGTTTTTGATGCTTGGGAAAATAAGCAAGATGCCATAGGAGTTTTTTGCGACTTGTCGAAGGCGTTTGATTGTGTTGATCACCAAACACTGCTGATGAAGTTACGGCACTATGGTGTTGCAGATGAATCGCTTTGTCTACTACAGTCATACTTAAGTGACAGAATTCAAAAGGTTAATGTCAATGGCACAGATTCTTCTGGTGCCCCTTTGTTGATGGGTGTGCCCCAGGGCTCAATATTGGGACCGTTGCTTTTTATCATTTATATAAACGATCTTCCGCACTTCACAAATAATATATGTGAGACAGTATTGTTTGCTGACGATACTTCCCTCATTTTTAAGGTAAATAGAAAGAAAACCAACTTTGATGATGTAAATTGTGCTCTCGCTAAAATAGTACACTGGTTTACAAACAATAACCTGCTGCTTAATGCCAGGAAAACCAAGTGTGTTAAATTTACAATGCCAAATGTCAAACAGGTTAACACTAATATTATCATGAACAATGAAGTTATTGAATTAATTAACTCTACAGTATTTCTTGGCATCAATGTAGACTCGAAGTTGCAATGGGGTCCTCATATTGCTGTCCTGGCTGGAAGGCTTAGTTCAGCTGCATATGCGGTAAGGAAAATCCGGCTTTTGACTGACGTTGAAACGGCAAGGGTTGTTTATTTCAGTTATTTCCATAGCATTATGTCATACGGTATTCTATTATGGGGGTCAGCTGCTGACATACAAACAATCTTTGTACTGCAGAAGCGGGCCATCCGCGCTATATATGGGTTAAAGACACGCGAATCACTTAGAGAACTTTTTAAAGAAATTAACATAATGACGGTAGCATCACAGTATATCTTTGACTGTGTTGTTTATGTACGTAAACATTTAAATCAATTCAATAAAAATTCAGATAATCATAATTTAAACACTAGAAATAAGCACAAGCTTGCCGTTCCACGTCTGAGGCTGAGTAAGGTGAGTGGGTCGTTTGTAGGATTGGGTATCAAAATGTTCAACAGGTTACCGGAACATATTGTTGAACTGCCCATTCACAAATTCAAATCATACATGAAGTCCTTACTTATAAAAGGGGGCTATTATAGAGTAGAAGATTTCCTCAACGACGACATCTCTTGGACTGCTGCTTCGTAGTAAACTTTGCATTGTATAGACTCAACTTTTATTTTGCATTGTTTAACTTTAAAATATTAAAAAATGTTGTAATACCTAAACATGTAACAATTGGCGATTTAAAAAGAGTAACTACCGAGTTTCTTGCCGTTTCTTCTCGGTAGAAATCTACTTTCCGAACACGGCGGTAGCTTCTTTTAAATTGCTTTTATTCACATTCTTACTTTACTTTTTGTATTTCTACATTATTTTTTACTTGACGATTCATAAGTGCTTATTTTAAGTCTATGTGAATAAAGGTATTTTGACTTTGACTTTGACTTTGAACTTTCCTAATGTTAGTTAGATACTGTGGTTAGACCCTACATTTCTTATAAACAAAAATTTGGTCTTTGACTTCTCAGTCATCTATGGGCTCCTGGTACTTTTCGTTCAATTACTGACCTTGTTACGATATAAAATTGACTTTTAGCAACTTGCACATTGTGTGATTGACCCAACGCAAATATCTAGGAACATTTTTTTATAAAAAGAGCTTTCGAGATGACCTCACTCTACCTGATGGTAAGCGGTCGTGAGGTCCAAATGTTAGGTCGACAGGCACATTAGGGCAAACCCACCGCGACTGTCGCCCTTACCTACAGAGAGATCTACTCCTGATTACCCTGTTTCCGATAATTTATCTTTTTCGTCTAATTCGTAACTAGTTTTGTAAGGTCACCGAAAGCTTTAGATTGTATGACGTAGTTAAAAGTATAAATGTGATGATAATATTGTAAACACCATGTTGAAAATAGCAATTGCACGAGTTTTCTTGCCGGTTTCTTCTCGGTAGAATGCTGTTTTTCGAACCGATGGTAAGTAGTTTGTAGTTTTGACTATTTGTAAACTAAGTGTTTTTTAAAACCTTTACAAATAAAGATTATTTTGGCTTTAAATTTGTCTAGGTATTTCTAAATCTTCTAAACAGATTTGGATGATACCGTTAAAAGACCTATATACGTTTAACGAAATAATTGACTTTCCAGACGTATTCCGGAAGAGAGGACCATAAATCTATTTCACGACTCAAACACTTGTGCAAACCGGACTTTTACGATTGTTTCAACTAATTGCCATCTGACGCTGCCATTAATTAAATGAAATCCAATCGATAAGTCCCGGAATGCGGAATGGTCGTAATCGATAGTGTATCGATGTCTCGTTTTTATTGCATTTTGTTATTGTGGCGATATGTTCTAAGTTGAGTGCTGTAAGCGTGAACTTAGTAAAGCTGCTTTATTTATTTTTTCTTTGTTGTCGACTAAATTTATATTTACTTGAATGTTTACTGTCCATGATCTTTTTTTTTATATAGTTGCTCGACATAATGGCTTCCCTACGCCTGATGGAAAGCCAAAGAGAAGCCCAAGTCGCTGTGACAACTGGCAAGTAGCTAGTTAGTTACCTGTCAGTTGCCACTGCCATGCCGGCCCTACCCTAACCCCCCACGAGCTCCCCAGGAGACCCTACTCACCAGCAGAAACACGACCCGGAGGTCATTTGGCTGCGGTATTCTATAGGGTGGAGGTCCTTCCCCGGACGGGCAGCTCAATACGAGCGAAGATTCGCTATGCCCTACCTCTCTTTACCTCTCTTTTTGCTCCAAGATACTCCCACCTGCCCGTGGTGCATCCTGCTGGACTGACATCATAATGGAAGGCGTAGCTAAATACTACAGGCTGGTGTCGGGCAGCAGCGATGTCAAAAGCTTGCTGAAATGATATTTTCATTGAGGCAAACCTATGTCCAGCATTTTTTTTTATAGTAGCTCGACATAATGGCTTCCTTGCACCGGATGGAAAGGGAAGAGAAGCCCATGCCGCTTGACGTTTGAAGACTGATGATAATTTTCTCATTCTAAAAATGGCCTTCTCTTTTGCATTAATTCAGGGGGCCACTATGGCAATATAAGATAAAGATAAAGATCAGACAACATCAGCATACATTGCTCCGATCCCAAAGTAAGTAGCTTAAGCACTTGTGTTATGTTTATCAGAACAACGAAGGTACCACAAATCAATACTTAAATACAAATTATAAACATCCAGACACGAAACAAACACAAGTGTTTATCACACGAATGTCTGTCCCGGGTGGGAATCGAACCCACGACCCTTGGTTCAGAAGGCAGGGGTACTACCAATTGAGCCACCGATCCAGTCAATATGAAAAATATTTGTTTTTTTTATGCAAGAGGCGGCAGACGAGCAAATGAAATGACTGATGGTAAGCAGTCGACACCGCCCAATGGACACCCATATCGAGTTCTGAGGTCGCTGCCGGCCTTTTAGATAGGAGTAATCATTTCTTGAAGGCTCCCAAAACTAGTAAAACGGGCTTTCTCTTTTGCATTGCATCAAGACGTCACTTAGCTATGCCACTTTAATAAAAATATTTATAAAACACTTTGTTCTCTTGGCCCACACGTTCAACTGGAGTAATATTATCTTACGACCTGTTCATTCCATCCAATACCACGCAATTGTGGGGCATAAACACCAATAAGCGATGGTCGCCACCCCATATGTCACAATTGTATTAACAATCACTAGGAGTGCTTTAGGACATAGTTTGTTAAACTGTTGAACCAACTGTTGGGGTCTTTTCTCACGGTACTGTTTTAAGCTTTCACTATGTACTCATAGAAGCTTCGGCTTAGTTTACTAGGTCTTGGGTTAGTTATTTATTTTAAATGGATATCTATCTTTATTATGAGTCACCGGAGCAAGAAGCTACCGCCTGCGATCGCCAACCCGCCTGCCCAGCGTGGCGATTATGGGTATATCCTCCAGATGTTTGCTCTAAGTGGCGAACAACTGGAGAGGCCTAAGTCCAGCAGTGGACTGTAATAGGCTGATGATGGATATCTATCATGTTTTTGATCATCTACCATATACCTACACTTAAAAATTGTTCAGTAAACGATAACAATTTTAACAATAACATAATGTTACGTCTAGCGCAACGATCGAATTTCAATCATAATTTTAACTTATGAACAAAATACAGTAAGAAATGGTTTAGACTTAATAAAATTGAAGTATTTGTTTCTTTGCTCTTCTACAAACATGTGTGTGCATATGTCACCGTAAGATTTCTATTTTTTTTTTCTTATCCCTTATTGTCCCACTGCTGGGAAAAGGCCTCCCCCAAGTTTCTCCCTTGGTCGCGATTATTCGTCACAGTTTGCCAGTCGCGTAGGTGGCTGTCCAAATCATCACGCCATCTCTTTTTTGGTCTGCCTCTCTGACGGAATTGGCAGCCAATCGATGGAAGATTTCAAATATCTACCGTTTAATTTTTATTTATCCGCTAGATTTTTTTTTTATAAGGAGAGCTTACAGGATGACCTCACTCCACCTGATGGTAAGCGGTCGTGAGGTCCAAAAGTTAGGTCGACAGGCACAATAGAGCAAACCCATTGCGCTTGTCGCCCTCACCCTGAAGGCCCACTGAGATGCCGTTTCACGCCCCGCCTAAAGAACCCAGGATTATAAGAGGAAGGAAACACATGAGCTAGAAGGGCATTCCATGATTTAATGGCACGGGGCAAGAACGAGGAACTATACCTCTTGGTGCGCGCCACCATCGTCTGGATGGTATGCGGATGACAACGCTGTCCAGCACGTGTTGTTCGGGAGTGGAAAGGAGAGGATGGAACGAGTTGGAATAACTCTTCGGAGCATTCCCCATTGTAAAGACGATAGAGAACACTAAGACTGGCTAGATTGTATACTGTCCACAGATTGTGAAAGGAACGTACCTACTGCTTTTCTCGATAGATTGTAGATATAGATAGATTCGATAGATATAGCATGTAACGGAACGCATCTCGCGTACTGATTGTTTGAACTGAATATAACACCACGGAGCAAATTACCCTCCTATAGTATAAGCTTCGGCTTAGTTTGGGGCTAGATGGAGCAGTTTGGCCCAGCGTTGCATGTCTTGGGTTATTTATTATTATTATATATCAGGAAGGCAATATCATTATAAAGCGTTTGCATTCAAAAGCACCGGTTAGTGTAATACCGCATATAAAAAGGTATCGATTACGCCCTACACATTCATCAATGTACCTCATTATGCCGGCAATGTTTGTAAGTAATGACTACTCGCTATAAAAAGATTGTTTACACTAAACGATCTTACTAAAGAAATCACATCCTCGCATCTCTTTCTGTGGGTGTCCTAACAGTATGAGATTTTAGCTTCTCTGTACCGACAGACCAGACCATAACTCAGACCGACAAACCACACATTTTTTTTACCTTATTTTTTTACTTGACGATTCATAAGTGCTTATTTTAAGTTTATGTGAATAAAGGTATTTTGACGTTGACTTTGACCGGATTTACCCGCCTGGCCGGAGACTACCGTGCACTCGGCAAAAAAAAATAGTTTCAGTTCTATGTATGGAGAACCCCAAAAATTTGGATTTTTTTCTGATTATTTTAAAATCTTAATGCGGTTTACAGAATACATCTACGCATCAAATTCCAATAATGTAGCGTGACATACGGACGGACAGACAGACAGGCATGACGAATCTACAAGGGTTCAGTTTTTGCCATTTGGCTACGGAACCCTAAAAAGGGACCCTAAAATACCTTTGTATTTTTACTTTTCACGTTTATTAGTTAAGTAATGTAATGTACAAACACAATTTAATTAAAACAACATGTCGTCCTCAAAAAATTACTAATTAGAATTGTTATAATTATGTAAACAAATAACTAATTAAGCAAATGCATAACATATTAGATAATACTTAGCCTTAATTGTTAAAAAGAGCGTAAACAAATAAATTCATTTAGGTAATACAAGTAGGTATAGGTTTAGGATTAATGATTGCCGCTAGTTCCGATAGCTTTATAGATTTGGGTTATGCTCTCCTTTTTTTTCTAGAGGGGAATGCATTAGGCACCTTCATACAGAGTCAGTGTGAGGTGTGGAACTTACATCCCCAATAATGGGGGGGAGGGCATGCCCACTTAACACTGGTGGGAACCAGGGTGGGAACACTGGTGGAAGAAAGGATTTTTGAAAATTCATCCCCTAGGCTAAGGGGGACCTTAGGATGAATGTTTAAAAATCCTTTCTTAGTGCTCCCCTACATTATTAAAGGTGCCTGGTTGGCCTGGTTTCTATACCTTTATTTTTTTAATTCAAAATAAGTTTGCGCTTGACTGCGATTCGCCTGATGGTAAGCGATATCGCAGTCTAAGATGGAGCGCGCTCACCCATCAAAAACCGGTTCACTCTTGCCTTGAACATCGGAAGATTATATCTCTCGGGGAACAAGGAGCCCGGCAAAGAGTTCCATAGTTTAGCCGTTCGCACTATGAAGGGCGCTTTATACTTTAATCTTTGTGTTGATATGTCTGTCAGTCAGTTTCTTCTTTTATGAGATGGATAGTGAGATTAACTTACTAAATATAAATATTAACATCCATGCACAGAGCAAACACAATCATTACTTGCATATTTGGGAGTCGAACCATGAATCTTGCGTAACTGATGTAGAAAGTCTTGCCTCGGTCTAAACTGCTGAACAAACATTTGAATTAAATAGTTTGATGACTCAATTCACTGGATATATTTGATAACGATGACAGATGCGTCGGTGGTGTAATGGTCAGCATAGTTGCCTTCCAAGCAGTTGATCCGGGTTCGATTCCCGGCCGACGCACTCTTTTTATAGGATTTTTATTTTAGAAATAATTAATTATAATTTATTAATAAAAATATGCAATTTAAAAAATATATTTTATGTCCATAGAATTCACAGGGAATAGTAATATGTTAATTAAATTTGCTTGTAAATTAACATAAATGTAAGATTTAAATATTTTCGAAACATCATAGTAGTACCTAAGATTACCTCTCTTTTTGACTACCCTCTACCCTAAGGTTGCCTGGAAGAGATCGCTTATAGCGATAAGGCCGCCTATATTGTACCTACAACAAATTGTCTACTGTACCTAGTTCTGTGTAAATTGTTTGGTGTGCAATAAAGAATATATATATATCTATCTATCTATTAATATTTTAGAAAAGGGAAAGAAAAACTTATTTACCTAAATGGGTTGCTTTAAGGAGTCTGCCCACTACACCGTATCATACCATGGCCGTGCTATGAACGTGTCAGACAAAAAAGTATTCTTTGTATTGAAAACTATGAGACGATGCCCATTAGACCGTTCCGTCACCGACCAGCACCGTCGCGTGCCATGCACGGACAGTTCAGAATTGTCGGCGAGAATATTTTGCCGGTGCCGGTACGCTCCGCGCACGGTGATAATACGGGTTATAACCGCGTATAAGGACCGTTATAAACGCGTCTCAAATGCCTTCTCTGAGTTTAGTCCAGCCTATACAATCTTAGTACAAATCGTACAGTTAATCTTTTAATAGCCATACCTATTCTTAAAACCAATCCCCAGACGTCCAGGCATTACCGATACACATGCGATAATGAAACGGCTTCCTATGAATAGTCACACAAATTACGGGTGGGCAACATACGGGTTGCATACGGACACCATACGGGCATCATACGGGCATCATACGGGCATTAAACGCCGTCGACTCGTTTCAGTGGGCAAAGCAAGCCGTATCGTATTACCTTCCGTGCTTGACACGTTCATAGCACGGCCATGGTATGGTACGGTGTAGTGGGCAGACTCCTTTAGGTAAATAAATTAACAACATGCCGTAATTTGCTCATTTCTCACGAACGGAATTTTCAGAGTTATGTCATTTTATTCCGGCGGTACATTTGCAAAGTTCAAAAATTCAATTTAAATCGTACACCGTCATAAATCGTGTAATGTAAAGGGTGTTATTACAAAGATGTAAGTTGTCGATACTGGGGTAATTTTCCCCACCGCTTGCTAATAAGCCTGGTCTCTTCGGGGCGTAAAACGTGTTTCGGGTAAAAATGCGCCAAGTCCCTATCAATTTTAGATATAGAGTCCCGTACTAAGTACCTTCCCGTCCCGTACTGTTTCCTGATATTTAAATTTTTTTACATATAGTGGCTCGACATTACCTACGCCAGATGGAAAGTGAAAGAGAAGCCCATGTCGCTGAGATAACGGGCAAGTACCTGGTCAGTTACCTGTCAGTTGCCACTGCCATGCCGGCCCAACTCAAACCCCCCACGAGCTCCGGAAACCCTACTCACCGGCAGAAACACGACTCAGAGGTCATTTGACTGCGGTATTCTATATGGTGGAGGTACAGTTCGCCGCCGGGCACTGTACAACAAAGACGCATTGCCGTTCGCTCCGTCAATTTTTAATTATTAACCCGGTAAAAAGTAAAAGTTCTGTGCAGCAAATTTCACCATACAATAGCCAAGAAAGTACCCTAAACGGATCTAACAAGTATTTTTCAAAAACCTAAGATTTAAAAAAGATACAAGTGTTTATTATCACATAATTTTTCAAAAACGTGTACTGTCCCTGACCTACGACAACTCGCCGCGCGCTCGCTCCCGTGAGTCACACCCGTCCGGGCCCCGCGCCGAGCAGCGTTCAAACGTTCCAGTCGACTTGCTCGCCGAGCCCTGTTTGAAAACCAACTTAAAAGGACCTGAGTAACCTGATTTTTAAGATGAGTTGCTCCGGGTGTCTTCAAACGATCACGGAAGAAGAAGTCATTTACTGCTCAATAAGAAAATGCGCCAAGATGTTTCACCTTCAATGTGCAAATGCTTCACATCTAACTCGCGAGCAAGTAAAAAAGTGGATTTGTCCTGACTGTTCTGCTAGTGCTAAGAAAAGCGGGGATAACACACATACACCTATCCGGCCAAGTGATAATGTTACATTTCGCAAGAAGACTTGTAACTCTCCGGGGCCCATTTTTAAGCCCCCCACCGACATGCCAACAGACTCCTCCAGCATGCAATCTCTTATATCGGAGATCCAATACCTTCGCCAGGACATGGCCAGAATGCAAACTGACTTCGCGAACAGATTTGATGATCTATCGGCCAGGTTTTCATGCTACGACGAAAGAATTAAGGTGTTAGAGGACAAAGAAAAAGAGAATGAACACCTAAAGTCACAAGTAAGCCAGCTACAAGACCAACTCAGCAAGCTATCCACGAGCGTCTTCGATCGGACCTGGAAATCATGGGTGTGCCTGAAACCCCAAACGAAAACCCCGTACATCTGGTACTTACCACAGCGTACAAGATTGGACTTGAGCTAGATGAACGCGACTTGGACTTTGTATCTCGCGTTGGTCCCAAATACAAAACTGACGTTAACGAAAAGAACGACCTTCCTCGGCCTCTCGTAGTTTCTTTTACTAGAAGGATTAAACGAGATGAATTCCTTAAGCAAGCTAAGAACCGTCGATCGCTGCTAAGTAAAGACATCGTGGAAAATGGACCAGAGAGGAGGCTTTTCGTTAACGAAAGATTGACTAGTGAAACTCGGCGGTTATTTCGTTCAGCCCGGAAATGGTCAAAGGAGCATGAATATAAATACTGTTGGGCTAGAGATGGAGCTGTCTACATCAGGAAACGTGAAGGACGTGACGGCAGTCCCCCGATTCGGATTCGATCTGAAGAGGATCTACAAAAATTATCTGCAGACAGGGTATAGTGTATGGGTGTCACCCGAACACTATTTCTTTTTAGTTACTATTTTTGTGCTTTTTTCGTTTCATGGTATACTTGGCTTGTCTGTATCAAATCTTGTTCATATGATTTTATTTCTGTATACTGGCCTCTCTAATCACCTTAGAAGGCAGGTTACACTGTTAAAAACAAACTCAATTACTTTTCAGTCTTTGTTAAAAGGTATCGCTTCACACATTACAAACATAAATTCAATTACTCAATTTATTACAATATATGAACCTAACACACCAAATAAAGCTCTCTTTTTCATATTGGCTACCATACGTGGCATTCAAATAATTACTCCATTTTCTTTGAAACTATTGTTCAAATCTTACCAAAATTACTACCTTAGATTTACTATCTGAATTAGACACATCAATGAATATTGAATGCCACAATAATCTAAAAGTAGAAGAGTGCAGTTCGATCATATCAAAGTATGCTATTAAAGTCTTGCATGTGAACATTCGCAGCATGCAATGCAATTTTGACAACTTCTTGGTCATGTTCGCTAGAACGGGTATTCCTTTCGATGTAATAATCATGACTGAATGTTGGATAAATACATCTTCCATTATCAAGCAAATAGAAGGTTACAGATCTTATAACACCAATAAATTCATAAATAGATCAGGAGGCGTTATAGCTTATGTTAAAAGTAAGTGGTCAGCAAACGTTACGGAGCCAGAGCTAGACGAGGCAAATTGTCTTATTGTGGAAGTTCCCAATTCCTTCACAGTGGTAGGCGTATACCGATCTCCATCCTTTACTGACTTATCTAAATTTATTACCTCATTAGATCAAACCCTTAGTAACATAGCCAGGAGCCCATGCCTAACAGTCGTGGGCGACTTGAACATTAACATTTTGAATCTAACACAGACTGATGAAAGTACAAATGCTTATCTTGACCTTATGTCAGAACATGGCCTGCTATCAGCAATCAATGTACCTACTCACAATAAAACATGTCTAGATCATATTTTTGTCCCTGAAAAAGCTGTGGCAGAGGCTGTTGTATGTCCGGCCGATCTGACAGATCACAGCATGATCATGGTAGGCGTTGCGAGTAGGACAAGCAGACCTGTCCAGAGGACAAGATTTATTGTTGATTATGAAGGCCTTACCTCCAAATTGAATGAGACAGACTGGCGTAGTGTTTTTAATAATAGTAGCCTTGAAGACGATGTTACCAAGTTTTCTGAGGTCTTATCTGAAACCGTTTCTAAGTTTTCTAGGGAAGTTAGAGTAAGCCATTCAAAATTTAATATTAAGCCGTGGATGACTCCTGGGCTTATACGCTGTTCCAAGAATAGGGACAAGCTTCACGCCGAATATCGGAAGTTCCCTGAGGACGAGAGAAAAAAGCTGGTCTATACCCGATACCGGAACTTCTACGTATCACTTCTTCGTAAAATTAAGTCCGAATACGACAATAAGCAACTAAATGACAACAAAAACTGCCCAAGAAAGCTCTGGAAGTCCATAAATCAGATATCCCATAGATCACGTCTAAAGTCCAATGATGCTTTCGAACTCTTGGATCCAAAAATTGGCCCTAAAAATGTAGCATTACAATCGATTAATTCCTACTTTTCTTCCGTTGGTAAATCCTTAGCAAGTACCATTTTGTCCCAACATAACGAAACTCAGGAGTCTCTCGCAGCTGAAGTTATTCCAAAAAATATCCCGCTTAATTCTTTTTACATAACTTCCACCGATGAGCAAGAAATTTCTGACCTTATTCTTAAATTAGATCCAAAGAGCTCACCTGGAATAGACAACATTAGTAACAAAATACTCAAAGCTGCTAGACAATCAATAGCGTCTCCTCTAGCGCATCTTTTTAACATGAGCATTGAATCTGGCTCCTTCCCTGAGGCTTGGAAGGCAGCAGTAGTCGTCCCAATACACAAGGGTTCAGCAAAAAACATCCCCAGCAACTATCGCCCAATCTCACTCTTAGGAAGTATCTCGAAGCTGCTGGAGCGTATTATTAATAAACGACTGATGACATATGTAGAGGGAAATAGTTTGCTGTCTGATAGACAATTCGGTTTCCGTAGAGGTAGGTCAACGGAAGACGCGGTAAACTTGCTCACAAACACTATCTCTTCCCACCTTGACAATGGACGTTGCTGTGTTGGAGTCTTTCTAGACCTAGCTAAAGCATTCGACACGGTCTCAATTCCGATCTTATTGCGAAAGCTTGAAGGGTTTGGTGTAAGAGGGACGGCACTGAAATGGTTTATTAGTTACCTATCGGGACGAAGGCAATGTGTCAGGATCGGAGGTTCTGTAAGTGATATGCTACCTATAAGCTTTGGGGTACCTCAAGGCAGCATTTTGGGACCCACTTTGTTTTTATTATACTTGAACGATATTTGTTCCATTGGTATACAAAATGCTGACATAATCTGCTATGCAGACGACACAGCACTCGTTTTCTACGACTCTACTTGGGAATTGGTTCGCCAAAAGACAGAAGACGGAATGAGGTTGATTTCTCAGTGGTTATGCAAAAACATCCTAACTCTTAACATTGACAAAACGAAATATCTTTGCTTTCACAAAACTGCGTCCTCCTCACCTTCCAATAGTCTTAGCCTGATGAAAATACACAGCTGTCAAAATGCCAGTAATCATTCATGTAACTGTAACTTTATTGAGAGAACTGACTCGTTGAGGTATTTAGGAGTTATCGTGGATGACAAATTGTCCTTTAAAAAACATATTTCCCTAATGACTGTACGAGTAAGGAAGCTCATCCATGTCATGAAAAACCTTAGAAATGCGGCAGATGGAAAAACTCTTAAAACGGTATACTTAGCCTTATGCCAATCGATCATCAACTACTGCATCCTCGCTTGGGGAGGAGCAGCAAAATCCTCTCTTATTTCCTTAGAAAGAGCTCAAAGAAGTGTTTTAAAGGTGGCTCTTTTCAAACCTGCCCTTTTTCCAACTGCCGCCCTTTACGGTATGGCTGGGGTGCTCAGCGTGAGAAGGCTCTTCTTGGTTAGGGCTGCTGTGCATACTCACAGGTTAGTAATAAACTCAAAGGAGTACACCGAGTTATTGACAAAAAGAGTTTTCAAAATCCCAACCCCATACACACGAACAACCTTTTCCCATCGTTTCGGTCGTTTTCTTTTCCCCCGTATTTACAATAAACTCGTCAACCTCTTCAATTTTAAATCTCACTCGGTTCCACAATCAAAAAAGTTATTAACTAAAATGCTCCTATCATGGAGCTATGATGAAGCGGAGGATCTGCTTAAGCCTCTACACTAACACCTTAACAGTAGTCTCCACTTTCACACAATAACCACATCATGCTTATGTCAAATAAATAATAGTTCAATGTTAAAAATTTAATTTAACCTAGGTAAAGGTATTAATTGTTACCTATAATAATTGTAATAATTACTGCCTGTAAACCGTTGCAAATTTTTGTTACTGTTTTTCATAACGTGCTCTGTCCTTAAACTCTATTTCTTTATTGTTGTTTGTAATCTAGATTTGAAATATGTATAGTTTATAATATTATTTAGAGCTCTTTGTACGTGCCATACCTAAATTGTGTAAGTCTATCTACTGTTCCTCACAGGACAGGCTCAGCCTAGTGTGAGGACCAGAATATCCTTTAATGTAAACTGTGTTTATTGGTAATAAATAAATTATTATTATTATTGCTGTATCATTTTGTTGCTCAGAATCCATAAAATTCCGGTATTTTATTGATGTCATCACGGGCTGCAAACCAAGTGATGAGCACCAGAAGTTTGTAGTGAAATTAATTAGTTTGTACATTATTATTATTACTTCCCCGGGCGGTTTAATTTAAGCGAAGATCCATTCACGCTCTCGCTATATATTTTCTTGGTTAATCTACTTTCATCCATCCTCTCTACATGACCAAACTAGGAGTACATCGATGACACGAAAAGAAAGAATACCCCTTATATTTTGAGAAGGAACTCTAAAACGATGTCTTGTTTTCTTTAACAAAAATAATGCTTAAAAGCTTTCATAACGCCGATCATAATGCGATGGCTAGAACGGACCGCTTCAGAATGTAAATTGTCCAAAGCATTTTTTATTTTAACCATGACGCTCTTTTCGTGCTTAATTAATTTTTTGCAACACGATCGCGAACTATTTAACTTTTTTGCTTGCTCGTCAAAGAGCAATGACCTGTAAATGAGTTCATCACTTATTGAATAACCTATTTTTGTTTTTTATCCCTTGCCTATAGACTTGCCGGGGGTACACGACTGCCATGAGAACAATCTTTGAACCAAAAATGTGTCATAGAGTTGAAGAAAAAAGATGTTAATTTAGATCGCTAGTTTAATGAGCTCTATGCTTGGACTAGACATTCAGTTAAAAGATTATAGAAATTTGACAGAAGCGTGATAACTTGATGTGTAGCGAAAATATGAAAAATGTCATTATTCATATAGACGTGAAACAAGCACTTATAAATATGCAAAATAATAAATTAAAATGAATTACACTACCACATTTTTTTTTGTGGTAAATGTATCTAAGTAAGTTTATCAGTTGTCTAGTACCCATAGTACAAGCTTCGGCTTAGTTTGGGGCTAGGTGGCGCTGTGTGGCCCAGCGTGGCATGTCTTGGGTTATTTATTTACCTAATACACTGCAGCTAATATCGATAAGAGCCGGCAAGAAACTCGATACCTAGTTAGTTAATTTTGTGGCAAACTACCTTAAAATTAGTTTCTGCTTAGCCCAATGGTTGACTGGTAGATAATGCCTATGTGGCATTAAGTCCGCTTTACGTGCACTACTTAATTGTGCAATAAAGATTAAATAATAAATAAAATAAATGTATATTTTCGTGTGGATTTGCCGGCCGCGCGCGTCATACAACAGTCTACGTTAGGTACGGAGAGGCTGGCACCGACTTCAAAAATAAGTGATAATTGTAATATTTAAATAATTATGTATTAAGGATAGAATTACTTACGTTATTTATCGCTTTTTAGTTTTGGTTGTTTGTGTTTTTTTTTGAAGTCGGTTTAATTTTTTTTTTCAATGCCAATTTTTATCATAATACATCATGCTTAATTCATCAGTCTACAAAAGGCGGACTTAAGGCCGCCTAGCCATTCTCTGCCAGTGAACCATTTTGATAAATTGGGTTATTAAAGAAAGAAGTGCATGCAAACTTCCTGTTGAAGAGAATCCAACCTTCCAACAAAAGAAAATCGACTGAGAACCATTTGGATGTGTCAAGCGGAAAGCGAGACCTTGGCTTGCAATGCTGAATCTCAGCCAGCGGCCAATAAACGGGCCGATCAAGGTGCAAACCACGAGACGTAATCAAATTACGACCCTGTGTTGCAGCGTATTATCCAATCAGGAAACATTATTTGCACGTGCGGGATGACGGGAAAGGAGACGACGTAATCCAGATTTTAAAAGACCTTCATGTCGTAATATATCCGGATAAAGACTCGGGCAAAGTGTATCAAAGCGGACCCTGGGCCCTAGAGGCACAAACCGGGACAACGCTAAGAGGACGAGGAGGATTTATTACCGTAAAGAAAACAACATAGCCAGTTAACTCCGGCCGTCTGACCATGATCCAATCTTATTCATGGTCTTATAACTCTTGCTGATTTGTGAGGTCAAATGGCAGACGTTATAATGCAATAAAACAAATAGAACCTCGTGTTATAAGTGCAGATCAGTGCTGTTGCGACAACGGACAAGTAACTAGATCAATAACTTGTAAGTTGCCACCACAACGCCATCTAGTTCCAAACTAAGCCAAAGCTTGTACTATGAGTACTAGATAACTGATCAATTTCTGTAAGGGAGCAGCCTATCATCATTTCGCTCCAAGCCAAACTCACCTGCCCGTGGAGCATCCTGCCCAATGACACACGAGGAGCAATCGAGTGGTGGCGGTATAACCATCACAATTGAAGGCGTAGCTGTCCAGCGTGGCGATTATGAGTATATCCTCCAGATGTTTGCCCTAAGTGGCGTACAACTGGAGACAAGCAGGTTACAAGAGGCTTATGTCCAGCACGTGCCCCGAGTGGTGAGTGCGGGGGCACGATCCACTTATAGGGGCGTAACGGTGTGGTGGGTGCAGCCACACCGTTGCACGAGGTCCGCCCGGGGAGCACCCTATTGCTCCCCGGAAGTCGGGGGTAGGGGTATTTGCCCTCCCCGGACCAGGAGTGCCGGCCGCTTGTCATCTACGGCTGGCCAGGGCATGCAGGGATGCGGCGGTATGCTTCGGCGTTGCCCGTGTCCCTGCAACTTGCTGCCCACTGGCGACACAGGGGAGCGAGCAGGGAAACACGGATTGGGGCAGAGTTCCATAGCTTAGGTATGTGTTAGGTTATTTATATGACTGGCTCGATGGCTCATTTGGTAGTGACCTGAGCCAAGGGTCGTGGGTTCGATTCCCGCACAGTACAAACATTTGTGTTTATTAACATGTCTGTTTGTATTGGTCTGGGTGTTTTCTATGTATAATATGTATTTGTTTACAAAAAAAATGTATCTAAGTAAGTTTATCAGTTGTCTAGTAACCAGAGTACAAGCTTCGGCTTAGTTTGGGGCTAGGTGGCGCTGTGTGGCCCAGCGTGGCATGTCTTGGGGTTATTTATTTATATACTTTTTTGTATAACAAAGCATATCAATCTATCTATCCATGTTTGTTGTTCTCAAGAGGGTCGGCACTCCCAACCGCCGCACGCGGCGGGCGGCACGTGAGGCGCTTCGTAGAAGAGAGGACCGTTTAGGCGGAGGGACACGTGCTCTGGTGATAGAGGGGGAGATGCGATGGACCTCTTGGGAATAACTCAGATTTTTAGAATGTAGATTACAGGAGTCTATGGGTGCGCATAAAATAAGTCTGAATATCGAATATCGATCTAGGGTGGTGGTGACTACCGATCGATTCGGGGGGGGGGGGGGGGGGGAGTGAGAAGAGTACCCATTATTAAATACACATTATCATCATTTCCGGAGCTCGTGGGGGGTTAGGGTTGGGCCGGCATGGCGGTGGCAACTGACAGGTAACTGACCAGTTACTTGCCCGTTGTCACAGCGACTTGGGCTTCTCTTTCGCTTTCCATCAGGTGTAGGAAAGCCATTATGTCGAGCCACTAAAAAAAAAAAAAAAAAAATCATCAGCCCACATCAGTGTCCACTGCTGGACATAGGCCACACAAATGGGTATGTTCTATTCGCTGGAACTTGGCTGACATGCTCCCGCGTGCCTAGATGAAAGTTACTATAAATCTGTCGCTACTTTTTACAATGCAATAGATACTAATATGAAATTTACTATAAAAATCCTAATAAGTCTATCGCTTCAATGCAATTCAGTAGGTGACATATCATTATGTAAACAGCCAACAATGTTGACGATTCTATCTTTCATCTACCAATAAACTCCAGTCAAGGTTATACGCCATATAAACATAATGACGGCCAGTTATCCAAACACTTAAACTGAGCAAGGATAGAACGGCTACCACGTTTTATTTTCAGACAATCGGCTTCTAGCCAGGTGGAGTGACAATTTGCGCAAGATAGCTGGCAAGTGCTGGATGCGAGAAGCCCAGGATCGAGACAGAGAGGCCTATGTCCAGCAGTGGACTGCAAAATGCATGATGATGATGATCGCGGGTGGCGTGTGATGACTCCATAAAACGTAAGTAACTGGTCAGTTACCTGTCAGTTGCCACTGCCATGCCGGCCCAACCGAGTCTGAAACGGTTCGCCAACAGTTTGTTCCAACGTGTGACCGTTTGACCAACAGAATCTTTCGCCCATTAAACCCTACCCCCCACGAGCTCCAGAAACCCTACTCACCGGCAGAAACACGACCCGGAGGTCGTTTGCCAGTAGTATTCTATAGGGTGGTGGTCCTTCCTCGGACGGGCGGCTCAATTCGAACGAAGATTCGCTATTCCCTAACTCTGTTAATATAACATATATTCTTCTTAGTGCGGCCTGTAAAGGGATGTAAGGGAGTGAGTGGCCTATCATATTTTTGCTCCAAGCCAACCTCACCTGCCCGTGGTGCATCCTGCCGAATAACAAACAAAACGCTGGCAACTGACTGGTGGTGATATAACCATCACAATTGAAGGCGTAGCTAAATCCTACAGACCGGTGACGGGCAGCAGCGTCACCGGAGCGAGAAGCTACGCCCTGCGATCGCCAACCCGCCTGCCCAGCGTGGCGATTATGGGTATATCCTCCAGAAGTTTGCCCTAAGTGGCGAACAACTGGAGAGGCCTATGTCCAGCAGTGGACTGCAATAGGCTGATGATAATGATGGTACGGCCAACCCGGGTACGGAGTATGTTTCCAACTTTTTCTTTTATAGTAGCTCGACATAATGGCTTCCCTACGCCTGATGGAAAGCGAAAGAGCGGCTCAATTCGAGCGAAGATTCGCTATTCCCTAACTCTGTTATATTCTTCTTGGTCAACCCGAGTACGTAGTCTGTTCCCGACTATCCTTGATACGTTGTAAACCGAACGATCTCGCTCCGTTGTAATTAAAACAACGTTTTGATTGAAAGATATGGCTATGATGTGATGTTAGAATAATTGTCAATTGACAAGCTTGGATTAATCGTGAATTTTATTGCGGCTGCAATAATAATTATGTCAGGCATCGTTGTCTCATAAAAAAAGGAAAGATGGTGCCGGACAATTTATTTGTATTTACCCGACCTCTGAATAAAGGAGCGTAATGTTTTTGAGTGTATGTTAATTTCTTTGGCACGCCCTACAGCCTAAATGGTAGAGTTTTGGGATGAAATTTGATTTGATTTTCGTGTATTAAATAATATTAGATTGACCAAGTACTTAAAAAAAATGCTCTAAAATTAATAACGATGATTTATAATTATAAAAACACCGTCTGCGTTAATAATCCTATCGTAGTTCACAGCTGGACATAGGTCTGTCCAGTTGCTTGCCATTTTCGGTAAATATTTTATCTATAGGCTTTACCCATAATTGCAACGCAGGCCAGGCGTGTAGGCGACCGGAACTTCTCTCTCCGATGACGCTGCTGCCCGTCATGGGTCTGTGGTAAGTATTTAGCTACGCCTTCAATCGTGATAGTTAAACCAGTCGGTTTCCAGAGCCTCGTTTCGTTATTCAGCAGGTTGCATCACGGACAGGTGAGGGTGGCTTGGAGCGAAAAGATGATCGGTCGCTCCCTGACATGCCTCTTTCTTGTACCGACCTGCTAACAAATTACTGGCTACATTGTACCAGCAGATCGTTTAAACGTCACACGTTTTTATCGTTTTAATTGGTTGAGCTCGTAGCGGTTTCATTATTTGAGTGCGATCTCACCGACCACAGATACTGAAGAGGAAGGATCACTAGCACCAATAATTAAACTTTTTGGTGTGTAATGTAATAAGATCTCTTTTCTGTCTTGGAGACTCGTCAAATATACCTAAGGTTAATTTTATAGTAGCACATCTTACATTTTCTTTACATTTTTCATGACAGGCTCGGTGGCTCATTTGGTAGTGACCTCTGCCCTCTGAGCTAAGGGTCGTGGGTTCGATTCCCGCACAGTACAAACATTTGTGTGCATGAACATGTCTGTTTGTATTGGTCTGGGTGTTTTCTATGTATAATATGTATTTATTTACAAAAAAAAAAGTATATAAGTAAGTTTATCAGTTGTCTAGTACCCATAGTACAAGCTTCGGCTTAGTTTGGGGCTAGGTGGCGCTGTGTGGCCCAGCGTGGCATGTCTTGGGTTATTTATTTATTTATTATTTATTTATTTATTTTTCAATATCAGACAACATCACATAATATTCCTCTGTACCCAAAGTAAGTACCTACCTTGAGCTCTCGTGGAACATCGAAAGTACTACAAAAATATACTTAAATACAAATATAAACACAGATGTTAATCACACGAATATTTGTCTCGAGTGGGTGTCAAACCAGTAGACAGGGGGCTATTACCAAATGAACCATCGAGCCAGTTACAGTAACCAAATACAAAAATACTTGTACGTTGTAACCAATCGTGGAACATGGATACTGGTAAAGAATTCCAAAGCTTAGCCGTATGCACTATGAATAAAGAGGTAAAAAACATGGGAATCAAATCAAATGACCTCGTACCACAATCTCCAAAATGTAACTGACAGAAGACTGAAAGTTCAACAACTTTACGCGCGAACAAACTTCAAGATTCGGCGCTAGGTGTACATTGCTGCTCACCTAATTCGCGTAGGTAATAAAATCAAGACGGCTTAAGTGGCCTGAGTGTGGCGAGGTAGTTAACGCTAAGTGTCTGTCCGTCTGTTTGTTTAGACCCGGTAAGGGTAAGCGCACATGAAATTAAATTTATTCTGAGCTACTCCACTATTTGATAAGCACAATATATAGTTAAGGCATCTGTAAGTGAGAGTCTTTTCGCTCCAAATCATCCTCAACTGCCCGTGGTGCAACCAGCTGAATGACAAACGAGGCTTTTTCAACTGACTGGTGGCGGTATAGCGAGCGTAATTGAAGGCGTTGCCAAATACCACAGGCCGATGACGGGCAGCAGCGTCACCGGAGCGAGGAGCTACTTATGCCCTGATATGGCTAACCCACCTGTTCAGCGTGGCAGTTATGAGTAAACCCTCCAGGTGTTTGCCCTAAGTGGCGAACAACTGGAGAGGCTGATGCCTTATGTCCAGCACTGGACTGCGACAGGCTGATGATGATGAAACTCAACTGCCCGTTTCCTGATATTCCCTCTAGTCTTCTATGACGCCTACAGCATGAGATTGAGTGACAGGCTCGGTGGCTCATTTGGTAGTGACCTCTGCCCTCTGAGCCAAGGGTCGTGGGTTCAATTCCCGTACAGTACAAACATTTGTGTTCATGAACATGTCTGTTTGTATTGGTCTGGGTGTTCTCTATGTATAATATGTATTTATTTAAAAAAAAATATCTAATTAAGTTTATCAGTTGTCTAGTACCCATAGTACAAGCTTCGGCTTAGTTTGGGGCTAGGTGGCGCTGTGTGGCCCAGCGTGGCATATCTTGGGTTATTTATTTATAAACCCGGAAACCACACGGGTACCAAAACAGTCACCCACTTATATTATTATTACTTAACCCTACTGCCCCACAAAATCGTCCTGGATCGAAATCAGCCGTTGCAATCAAATATGAGATAATATAAACGGAATAAATCATCCTATATTGGGCCCGTTGTGACAGACTAACCTGTCAGTAATTGGATTGTGCCAGTTATCTCGATGGGTGACACATGTGAGCTCATATGTTGTATGTATAGGTGTATATGTACAGACAACGGAGTGGAGCTCATTGGGAAGTTGGCTGAATCATACAAATCGAATTTGATACCATTACTCCGGACGTACCAAATTATGTTTTCAGATTTAAAACCAAAGATACCGCTTGAGCACTATATTGTAAAGTTTCATATTTGCTCCCGCCAGAATAGGTATATATGTCACCGGAAAATAGCAAGAATCGTAAGTTGATCAATTTCCTAGGTGGTTGATTAACTTCCGGAAAATAATAAACGGCAGTTGAAATGTATTATTTAACGTATGTATTTTAGTAAATTAAATTGATCATTTTACGGGGTCTTGCCGTAAAATCATCCGACAAAGGTGAGGTGAACGTTGATTGGTTCAATGGCTCACGTGGCGGTATCCCGGCAACCAATCAGGGAACAGCGTATTAAGTTACGGGTAATAGTGCACCGTTAAATAGTACATTGAGCAATGATTGGCCCATTTGAGGACGATTTTACTTGTGTTAAAATCGTAAATTATTAAATGACTGTCAAGCTACCGTAAATTGATCAACTAACTGAAATCCATTGCGTTAAATAATACATTTCAACTACCGTTTGCTATATTCCGAAAGTTAATCAACTACCTAGGAAATTGATCAACTTACGATTCTTGCTATTTTCCGGTGACATATACACTCAGAGGCACAATTAACCGGCCAATTCTTTATTGTGGCATACCTTTGGTTATAATAACTAAGCGCTTGATGATTTTTATCGTCAATGTAACAACACCAACATATTTTAGTGTTTTTCATCTGTAATGATGTAATCTTTAATATTGCTAAATATAATAATTAATTCTAAAATAAAATTTTAAAGTTACAACGAAAAACATAAGTGGTCGGATAATTGTGCCTCGTGAATGTATTATAATACCTTCCTTACAACGACGATTCAACGAAGTTGTTTGTTGAAGTGAAGTTACGAGGCTCTGACTAGTCAGGGGCTGGTCCCTTCCTTGTTTTTGTTTTAAAAAGTGAATAGCTTAAAGCGATAAGACCGCCTAGTTATAAGTTTAATAACTGGTGTGCAATAAAGTATCTATCTATAGGTAGCGCCATTTCACCTGATGTGCCGTCTAGTATTATAGCGCACTCACCTAACAAAAACCGATTCACTTTCTCCATGACAATCTGAACATTATAAATCTATTATGGAACACTGATACTTACAAAGAATTACTAAACATAGCCAATCGCACTATAAATATAAAAGCAACGAGTTTTGTACGAGTTTTTGGAATTCACACCATAAAATGTATGCCTCCTTCCCATGTCCTTGCTCTGAGGGCAGACAAGTTTTTGAGTTAATTCATTACAAATACTTTATAGGCAGAGGCTTATAAAGCGCAAAACTCAAATAAATACACATAAACAACAAACGGATTACGCGTCTGACAAACCCTACCAGGCATGCTATAAAAAACAACAACCTTTTAAATCGCAACAGCGAACGAGTTGCCACCGCAAATCTTCCACCCCGACAGGCAGGGTAACAAGAAAGTGCGGTTACGAGCAACCAGCGACAACGGAACGGAACGCATGCTCGGGCATCTGTGGGGTAATTGCCAAGCGAGCCGGGACATTGTGATGTAATGGAATTCGCTACATGATGCAGGTTCAACGCCGGTCAAATCTCTGATTAGCTACTTAGGGAGAATGCAGCTTTCCAATGTTGAAAGAATTTTTGAAAATGGCTCAGTAGTTTTTGAGCTAATTCACACACAAATATAACATAATACAAATACACACACACTTTGGGTGGAAAATTTGAGTGCCCGTCATCTTTTCGCTCCAAGCCACC
Source organism: Conogethes punctiferalis (assembly GCA_031163375.1). Taxonomy (NCBI): domain Eukaryota; kingdom Metazoa; phylum Arthropoda; class Insecta; order Lepidoptera; family Crambidae; genus Conogethes; species Conogethes punctiferalis. The sequence goes on along the minus strand of CM062102.1, from coordinate 9,926,562 downwards.
CTGCCCGTGGTGCATTCAGCCGAATAACCAAGTACAAGAAAGAAGGCAAGCAGTGGTGTAGCTACCCGGGGGCCTCAAGCTCAGGGGGCCCTCGAATCCTTACCATAAATCTCGATCGAACTGAAATTTCGGAAATGTACGAGTATCCCATTTGCAATATAAATATGACACGTTTAATAATGACAATGACGCAGTTGAGTGAAAAATGAGAGGAGAATGAGGCCTCATTTACTCCGGGGCCCTTGATTACCTAGCTGCGCCAAGTATCTAGGAAGTGAGGTTAAAGCAGGCCGCGACAACGGAACAGATCGCATGCTCAGGCATCTGTGGGGTAATTGCCAAGCGAGCCGGGACATTGTGATGTAATGGAATTCGCTACATGATGCAGGTTCAACGCAGGTCAAATCTCTAATTAGTTACTCAGGGAGAATGCAGCTTTCCAATGTTGAAAGAATTTTTGAAAATGGCTCAATAGTTTTTTGATTTTGTTACGCACACATTGTAATGGAGATGTAAGGGAGCCACCTGTCACCTTTTTGTTTCAAGTCATCCTCACCTGCCCGTGGTGCATCCTGACGAACAACAAACGAGGCTCTGGCAAACCGACTGGTGGCGGTAAAACCATCACGATAGAAGGCGTAGCTAAATACCACAGGCCGATGACGGGCAGCAGCGTCACCAGAGCAAGAAGCTGCGAGGTGATTATGGGTATATGCTCCAGAAGTTTGCCCTAGGTGGTGAACAACTGGAGAGGCTTATGTCCAGCAGTGAACTGCAATAGGCTGATGATGATACACACATTGGGTGGAAGACTTGGCATCTAAAGGAGGGACTTATCACCTTTACGCTCCAAGTCATTCTGCCCATGGTGCATCCTGTCGAATGACAAATAAGGCTTCGGCAACCGACTGGTGGCGGTATAAGCATCACAATCTCTCCTGATTAAGGTAAGATATCATCAGTGTTGAACTTTCTGTGTGGTATGCGTTTTTTAAGTTACAGAAGTAGGTAAATGGGTGGTGGAACGATCTGGTTCGTCAATCAAAAATCAAATCAAAATCAATCGAGAACTGTGTAAAAGTTTGGGGAAGACCTGAGCCCAGCAGTGAGACACTGTCCCATACTGATAGGTTGAAAGAAAGACGAACATAGTAAATGGGTAGCGCTTTAGCGCTACCCATTTACTTTGTTCTTCTTTCGTGGGTTAAACCCAACTCATTGTAAGAATCTTTGTTTGTACATATATGCTCCGGCATGGGTCATGAATATCAAAAAAAATTAATTATGCCATATCTTCGTAATATATTCGTAGTATAACTTCGTAATATTCCGTAACTTCGACAACACTTCAGAGCAGGCCTACCGTTTCGCATCTCGCATTTAATTAACAGATTAACAGTGTCAATTACCCAATTGGTTTCAATGCTGACAACAAGTCAGTGGGGGCTAATAGCCATATTTGCAGTCCTGACCACATTTTGCCCATTTAAATGTCCGTAATTCACTTGGGGGCTTTGATAAATATATTAAACGCTAAATTCTAGTCGCCATTTCAGCTATTACGCTATCGCGGTTATATTCGACTTAAGTATTATAAATGTTTGGTGTAGGTACCATTTGACATTTGGAAGCTAGATTATTAGTATCTGTTAATTGAAAGCAGGCTTGATAAGTGATTGCAGCTAAAATTGAGAACTTGTTATAGTAGAACCAGACAAGTAAAGACGTGCCCTGCGGTATGGGGCGTAGAATACTACGGAGGTATCCATGCCTGTCGTAGGAGGCGACTAAAAGGGCCTTCGGGGCCGTGATGCGCGCTTGATGGGGCCCCCTTGCGCTCCGGTTAGCGGCCTCGAGGAAGACGACGACACGTGCCTCCGGGCATAGTGGTCAGTGGCGTCGTGCATCGCAACATGCAGGGAGGACACCACACCCTCCGAACGAGGTGTGCCGTTCATGCTGTGGGGGGTTGTGTCGAATCCCTCCGGGCATCCCAACCCTCCTCAGACAGAGTGCTCGTAGCGGACCACCGTCGGGTTTAGTGGGTATTCTGCGCTAAGTAGGAGTGAGCCCACATAACCCAGGTGTTCCGTGATGCATGCGTAAAGGCATTCCCAACGTTTAAAAAAAACAAGTAAAGATACGGTAAGACGTCCCAAGGACTCGCACGGTACGTTTAACCTCTACACGTACTTTCTTAGTGCGACTGCGAGTTTCTGAGTGCCGAACTCTTTGTTCCCCGGGACTACAACCTTCAGGTATTGAAAGCGAGAGGGAATCGGTATTTTCTGAGTAAGCGTAGGGCATCGTAACAATTTTTTTTTCCATTTTGTAGCATGACATTATGGCTTCCCAACGCCTGACGAAAAGCGGAAGAGAAGCCCAAGACATCAGCATACCATACAGTTGACTGAAAACTAAGTACTTATAACAGACGATTGTTGTTCAATTTAAGCAATCTTATCGGTAGAAGCGATTTGTTTCAGACAACTTTTGGGTGGATGATAGTTAAAAGAGCGGGCAGTTTGAGTTGTCAACTGATTCCGATCGCAGCAAATGGAAGGACGTGGTCTGTTCCTACCCCATTTGGGAGAAAGGCGTGACGTTATGTATGTATGTATGTAAATTCAAAAACACTTAACACTGGCGAAGTATTCCCGTGAAATCTACATGCGAGATAGAGTCCATATTTTAAAAAATACTTAATTTTAAGGACAACTCTAAAAACACTAAAAACCAAACCAATTTAGTTTGCGAAACCGCATTCTTCATTACCACCCAAGAATCTTGATACTCGAAAGATTCAAAGGCTTCGCTCAAACGCGCAGACCGCAGACGCCTGCGCAGCGAGCCGGCGACCGCTACAGTGCTTCCTTACCGGCGGTTTTGACGCGGTCCTTGACATCGGAGAATAGCACATATTTAAGGTTCCGTATCTCAAAATGGTCCTGCGATCGCCAACCCACCTGCCCAGAGTGGCGATTATGGGTCTTTATTACCCATTCAAGTTGTCATCGGTCTCCAGTTGTTAGAGACTTTGGGCAAACATCTAGAAGCTATCTTCCTGCTTCCAGCCGTGGACTGATGTAAGCTGCTGCTGATGATGATGATAATCTCAAAAGGAAAGAATGGATACCCGGCCATTTAATAGTACCTGGTGCACACGTCGAAATTACTATGTGCTGCCTGATGTTGACCAGACCAAGTCCTAAAAATGTGAGCGATCCGCATCACGATTAAAGATCCAAGACTATAAGAAGAAGTATAAATTAATATCTAATTTCCTGATAATCATCTCCTCAGAATTTTTATAATCATTAAAAAATCGAGACAAATTTGTATCAGTCATGAACATAATCTATTGTGTAATATAACATGTCGCACCTTTAAGAAAAAAATCGAAATAACTCAAATTTTGCATTTTGTGGGAAAACGTATTTAAAGATTTTCGTTTTTTGCAGAGTAGGTACACTCCAAAACATTGTAGTTAAAATATTTTGAAGGTTATGTCAATCCTACAAACTTTAATAGATAGTTTGATTAAATTAGCTACCAGATTATGTTATTAATATTTTTTTATTATAATAGGAAATAATGAAAATATTGTTTTTAAAATAAAGTTCGTAGTTAATTCACTTTATTACAAAATGTTATTTATACTAAAATGAAGCAATTGTAAATACTGCAGATTTTTTTTTATAATAGCTCGGCATAATGGCTTCCCTACGCCTGATGGAAAGCGAAAGAGAAGCCCAAATCGCTGTGACAACGGGCAAGTAACTGGTTAGTAACCTGTCAGTTGCCACTGCCAAGCCGGCCCAACCCTACCCCCCACGAGCTCCGAGATACGAGATTCATTATTTTTGGGATTAAGTAGGTACATTAGAAATATCCAACATACATGATCTGTTTCAAATTTGTTGATACGACAATCGGTCAGGTTAGAATTAAATTCTTGCTGACTCCGTAAGTTAACAGCGTGTGAACCCAGTTAAGGTCAAATTCTATCTAAACAGCTGGTCTAATCTTATCTCTGCGGGTGTACCGCGCGATATCAGTTTCTAATGTTGATATTTGAACTGTACAGGAAATTTGTAACAATAGGAGTAATGGTCTGTACTAAAGTACATGGAATTTACAATCTTAGAAATGCGTAAAAAGCGGGACTGAGTGTCCCGAGCGGGACATTTAATTTTGATCCAAAAGTCGGGACATCCCTAAGGTTGTCTGGAACAGATCGCTTATAGCGATAAGGCCGCCTAAATTGTGCAACAAGTGTCTGTAATACCTAGTTTTTAAGTCAATTGTATGGTGCGCAATAAAGAATCTATCTATCCTATCTAAACAGCTGGTCTAATCTTTATTATTAATAATAGATTGCATAATTGTAATTTGCACGCCGTGAGGCAAAATATGGTATTTGCCACAATTCTCTTTAACATCACATTTTATGTATTACCCATATTTGCGAAATAAATGATTTATGATTATGATTTATGATTTATGATTATCCCCCCAAAAATCAGGTCTGGTAACGCTGTACGTAATCCACTTGCATTACGTACACAGAGTGGCTCGGTGGCTCAATTGGTAGTGACCCCTGCCTTCTGAACCAAGGGTCGTGGGTTCGATTCCCACCCGGGACAAACATTCGTGTGATGAACACTTGTGTTTGTTCCGTGTCTGGGTGTTTATATTCGTATTTTAAGTATTTATTTGTAGTACCTTCGTTGTTCTGATACCCATAACACAAGTGCTTACGCTACTTACTTTGGGATCGGAGCAATGTATGTGATGTTGTCTGATATATTTTATTTACTTTTAATTTCATACTCTGACTCTACATACATACTGGTGTTATGATTCAAATAAATTTTTTTCGAAGAAAATCCCGGCATTGCGCTCATGCACGTTCGCGAAAGGAAATTTCTCTGGAATTGGAACATCAAGTTTTAATGATTCATCTAATTATCATCACAAAATTGTCTGATCTCTCTCTGAATCACATCATCATCCTCTTAGCGTTGTCCCGGTTTGTGCCTCTAGGCCCAGGGTCTGCTTTGACCATGATCCTAGATTTAGCGAGTCTGGTTATTACATTGAAGCGACTGCCATCTGACCTTCGTAACCCTCAGAAAGGGGAACCAGACAAATTTGGATCATGGTTACACATTCAGAATTAAACTGGATGTGCAGGTTTCCTCACGATGTTTTCCTTCACCGCTAAGCTAGTAGTATAATTCCGTACATAGATTTTTGCAAATCCAGAGGTGCGTGCCCCGCGCGGTTTCGAACCGACGACCTCACGTGTGTGGAGCGACGATCTTACCACTAGGCTACCACGGCTCACCTCTCTGAATCACATACCAATTGAAAATGTGTCAGGCACATATTTGAAATGAAACTATTGTTTCACCCCGAATTCTATCGCAAGACTCATTAAAAGTGTTTCAAAACAGCCATAACAGAACATATGTTACCACGCTCGCCCAATTTACTAAACAATAAAACGCTATCAATAGTGTTATCGCTAAAAATAAAATATATTTCCGAAACGAAAATTTATGCGCCATAAAATTTATGTAACTCCACAAGAGGACTCGTAAAAACGAAAATTTATCGGAAAAACAAATTCACGTAATGAGAATTATTTCATATTTTATTGGTTTATTCAGTTGTGGTGACTTATCTGAAATCTTTTACGGCGTATAAATCAAAATACCTCGTAAACTTTCGATGACTTAATATGACCACTATCGTATAAATATTGTTACTATTCATAAAATATGATATTTTTCCTTAAAGCCCTCCTAAATTTTATATTTATGGGAGATTTCGCAAGATGCAACACCTACGAAGTCGATTTTTTACGATCGTAAGCTGGTTCAAAGTTTCAACTTACCGAAAGCTGAAAGTTTGACAGATCTGGCACAAAATGTAAAAATACATTATGAGGAATTGTATTTTGATGTCTTGTTTGGTTCAGCGGTAATGAACGCTGCGCCTCTGACGTAGTGGCCACAGGTTCGATCCCCGAATAGTACAACAATTTGTGTACATGAATATGCCTATCTGTCTGGGTATTTGCGCATATAACATGTAATAATAATCATCATCAGGCTATTGCAGTCCACTGCTGGACATATGCCTCTCCAGTTGTTCGCCACTTAGGGCAAACATCTGGAGGATATACACATAATCGCCACGCTGGGCAGGCGGGTTGGCGATCGCAGGGCGTAGCTACTCGCTCCGGTGACGCTGCTGCCCATCATCGGTCTGTGGTATTTAGCTACGCCTTCAATTGTGATGGTTGTACCGCCACCAGTCGGTTGCCAGCGCCTCGTTTGTTATTCGGCAGGATGCACCACGGACAGGTGAGGTTGGCTTGGAGCGAAAAGATGGTGGGTTACCCTTACATGGCTCCATGTAATAATGGTACTAGGCAACTGATATACTTTCTTAGATACTTTTTTTTAAATATATGGATACACAGCAGGCATGTTCATGCACAAAAAATGTTTGTACCAATAAATATATATGAGTATCATTGATATTTCCACTTAGAATGTGTATTTTGTTATCTTTTATTAGCACAGGTATTACAACCTTATCACAAAACATAATGCAATGATAATACCACAAAAGCTTTTAAAAAGACTAATTCCATACAATTGTGGGAAAAAATCCAATTCGACGGAATGGAAACAAAAGCATCTCACTAATTGCTTCCAATACCTAATTAGACGAATTGTTACTATACATATTGTGACCGTGTTTTATCAAGATAACGATATGCATTTCACGATCCTTATCTCTTTGATAATACGATTCAAAATTGTACAGCACTCGTGCACACAATTCCACAATTTTATGGAACTAAAAATTACACGGTTCTTATTGTAGTTGCTATAAGGTCGAAAATTGAAGGAATTGTAGTGTTAAAAGTGAAAAATATTTCTTAGAATGATTTAACGATCGATTCCTCGAAGAGGTAGAAATAGTATGTTGTCAGTTTTTCAAAGAAAGTGCGTTAATCTCGGTTCAACAAGGATTGCGTTTATTAAAGGTTCAATGCAGTATGAGTGTTTATTGGCAATTTTAAAGTGTGTGAAAATAAGCTGAGTAATAACTTTTGAGCTTTTTATGTGGCGAAGAATAATAGGTAATGAAATAGTATAATCATAGCATAGTAATGTTGAGGGCAGAATTATTTTTAATGGTATTTTGAAGTAATAACCACGTAAATGGGGATGTAAGGGAGCGACCTATCATCATTTCGCTCCAAGCCAACCTCACCTGCACGTGGCGTATCCTGCCGAATAACAAACGAGGCGCTGGCAACCGACTGGTGGCGGTTTAACCATCACAATTGAAGGCGTAGCTAAATACCATTGACCGATGACGGGCAGCAGCGTCACCGTAGCAAGAAGCTATGCCCTGCGATCGCCAACCCGCCTGCCCATTTCTTCTCGGTAGATATCTACTTTCCGAAAAGGGCAGTAGCTTCTTTTACATTGCTTTTATTCACATTTGTTGCTAACTTGACGATTCATTAGTGCTTATTTTAAGTCTATGTAAATAAAGGTACTTTCATTACATTTCATTTCATTTGGAAGCGTCTCTCGCGCAAACGTATGTATTCTAATGTATTTTTTTTCCAAAACGAAGTATTCAGTTTTCATTAGAAGCCTCAATATCATTTTTGAAGATCTGTCCATAGATATCCCACACGTATTGATCTTGTTGATAATTTTTAATAGTTTATTATACACTTTCATAGACATGACCAACACCGAACTACAAATACCGAACAAACAAACGAAACATTCCACGAACGCGTTTTAAAAACGCATTTTGCCGCATTTCACTTGCATTCCTTCGCAGAAATCCTTTAAGTACAGCCAGCCGTCTGCACAAAGCGCAATGGTAGTTCGACGCGGGTTAAGTAGCTGTTTGTTCGCGATAAAAGCACAAACTCCCGGACAAACACACCTGGCACATGTTTGTATACCTGTCGTGTATCCTGTGCTGTACACGTCTAGAGTAAGTTCGTAAAAGTTCATTTGCATGCCCTTACGTCATGTAAATTTTTTTTTATAGTAGCTCGACATAATGACTTCCCGACGCCTGATGGAAAGCGAAAGAGAAGCCCAAGTCGCTGTGACAACTGGCAAGTAACTGGACAGTTACCTGTCAGTTGCCACCGCCATGCCGGCCCAACCCTAACCCCCCACGAGCTCCGGAAACCCTACACACCGGCAGAAACACGACCCGGAGGTCATTTGGCTGCGGTATTCTATAGAATCCTTCCCCGGACGGGCAATTCAATTCGAGCGAAGATTCGCTATGCCCTACCTCTCTTAAATATACATAAGTAATTTTCCGTAAGTAAGTAAGAACGACGACAGGATGTAAGGGGATGAGCCTATCATCTTTTCGCTCCAAGCCACCCTCACCTGCCCGTGGTGCATCCTGCTAAATAACAGACGAGCCTCATTCTCGTTGAATTTTACCCGTGACCACGATCGAAACATTGAGCTAAAAAGGAATGTACGCTACCTACATAATCTCTACATAAAATATAACTTAAAACTCCCAATAAGACTTACATTTATTCAGATCAAAATGAACGATATGGAACTGGTTTTTACCTGAAACAAAAGAACAAACAATACCGTTAGTCAATCCACTTATTTAGTTAGTTAGTTTGATCGGGTCGATTTCCGCAACTCGACGTCTGAGCGCCTATTTTGCGTGGGGAATCAACACCAGAAACTTATATAAATAAATAAATATCAGACAGCATCACACACATTGCTCCGATCCCAAAGTAAGTAGCGTAAGCACTTGTGTTATGGGTATCAGAACAACGAAGGTAACACATATACTAAAATACAAATATTAAACACCCAGACACGGAACAAACACAAGTGTTCATCACACGAATGTTTGTCCCGGGTGGGAATCAAACCCACAACCCTTTTTTTTTTTTTTTTTTTTTTTTTTTTTGCCGGGGAAAATGCTTTTAGGCATCCCCGTCACCCGGGGGGAGTGACGGGGTATGTGGGACTCACCCTGCCTCAAGATGGAAGGGAGGCAGGCAATACCCACTAAAAACCCCGGCCCCTCCGTCAAACACCTATGGGGATGGTGTCACGGGACCCGGAAAAAACTAGGACTGCCGCAGCACCATCAGCGCTGCCCGCCTCAGCGGGCCCAACCAGCCCCCCCCCTAGGGGGGAGCGACGGGAGCGGCCCGGAGGGCCGGTCCACTCCCGTCCAACAGGGACGGAGACCCGTGCAAGGCAGGTGGAGGTGCCCCCGCACCAACAACCCGCTGGGCCCCGTCAGGGGGCATGTGGCGGTCGAAAATCCGCCGAGCACGCCCCCTTCTCCTCCGACGCTGGGGTGGAGCCGAGGGATCCACCTCGCGCTCTCGTTCTGCTGCCTCCTTCTGCGAGATAACTGTCTCACAGAAGGAGGCAACAGCCAACCAGGCTTCTCTGCTCCCAAGCATAGTCAAAATGACAGCTGGGAGCGAAGACAGGTCTCCCACGACGCTGACCAGCGCAGCGCGCTCCTCCGTCCATGACGGGCACGAGACGAGGGTGTGGTCAGCCGTGTCAAGCTGTGCTCCACACCCCCAACAGCCCGGTGAGGGCTCCCGCCCGATGCGGTGAAGGTAACTGCCGAAACATCCGTGTCCGGTCAGTACCTGCACCAGGCGGAAGGTAAGATTTCCATGTGGACGCTCCAACCACTGCTGCAGTGCAGGGCCTAAGGCGTCCAGCAGTCGCCGACCATAACTTGCGGAGGCAAGGCTCTCGGCCCACTGACGGACCAGATCTTCGTGAGCCTCCCTCCGCACGGCGCCTCTTTCTGCAGGAGCAGGGCGGTTCCCACTCGCCCTCTCCTCAGCCGTCCAAGTGTAAACCCTGGCCAGTACCTGAGCTTCCAGCGCCCAGGGTGGGGTATTGGCCAGGGCACAGGCCGCGTCGTACCCGACGGTCCTGTAGGCTCGGGCGACCCTTTGGGCGATTGCCTTCTGGGGCCGCCGAAGCTGCCGCAAATTCTCAGGGCGTGACGCAGCGTCCGCCCAGATTGGCGCGCCATAGAGCGCCATACTCTTCAATATGCCGGCGTATAAACGCCGGCAATGCGCCTTCGGCCCCCTCAGATTCGGGAGGAGCCAGGCGAAAGAGTTAGCAGCCTTTAGGAGCCGCGGTGACAGCCCGCTAAAATGCGGGCCAAACTGCCACCGCGGGTCCAGGAGTACGCCCAGGTATTTAAGCGTGAGCCCAACATCGATTCGCACCCCCTCGACGAAGATGTGCGCGTCGGGCGGGCGGCGCTGCCGAGGCGCAGGGAAGTAAATGGCCTCGGTCTTTTCAAGGGCCACCCGTAATCCAAGGAGGTGGATCCGCCGCACTACCAATGCGCCCCCTACGGAGGCCAGGCAAGCCGCCTCGGAAAAGCTTTTCCCCCGGGCTGTGACAAGAGTGTCATCCGCATAGCAGATGACACCCATGCCCGGGAGAAGAGCGCCCCGCAACATCCAGTCGAACCCGATGTTCCACAGGAGGGGTCCTAATACCGATCCCTGTGGAACACCGGACTCGACACTGTGGCGAGACAGAACGCCTACCCTGTCTATATATGCTACTGACCTCTCCCGTAGGTAGGAGGCCAGTAAATTCCTCAAGTAAGAGGGGAGGCCGAAAAAGCGGAGGGCCTCCAGAATAGTAGCGTGGGGAATGGTGTTAAACGCATTGGCTATATCAAGAGATATAGCCAACACGCCCTCCCCACGCTCTCTAGCCTCCATAACATCGGCCTTCAGCCGGGACAGGGCGTCGATTGTTGAGCGTCCTGTGCGAAAGCCGTATTGACGGTCAGATAAATCCGGGCCGACTTCCCGCAGGTGGCTGTTAATACGCCCCGCAATAATGCGCTCGAACAGCTTACCGACTTCATCCAAAAGGACAATGGGTCGGTAAGCTGAGGGTGAGTCGGCCGGGCGCCCGTCTTTGCGAAGAAGACACAGCTGGCCTTCTTTCCATACATCCGGGAACCTCCCGACCGTGAAACACTGGTCAAAGAGGTCCCGGAATCTGACGTCCATCTCTGTGGCGGCTAGTGCGACAACCCGGGCCGGAACGCCGTCAGGACCCGGTGCCGTCTTCTTAGCCCGTAGGCGAGAGATTGCCGAGTCGAACTCCTCCAACGTGATTGGTGGGATGTCCTCCACCTCAGGAGGCACCCTAGTGAAGGGGCACATAGTCGGAGGGGAGAAAGACGACTGGGCCGGAAATAAAACCCGGACCACTTCCCCTAATAAGTCCGACTCGAGGGTCTCAGTCAGTGGGGGACCAATGGGGCGCAGTTGGTTACGCGCCGCCCGGTACGGTCTCCCCCATGGATCGTTATTGAGACCCTCCAGCATCTCTTCGCGACCCCGGTCCTTTGCGGCGCCAATAGCTGCTTTGAAGACCCGCCTAGCCTCGACGTAGGAGGCATATAGGCGGGCCTCATTCTCCTCGTCCCTGTTTCGACGGCGGCGCGCCCTTTGATAGGCGCGTCTTGAGGCGATGCACGCCGCACGAAGGTCGGCGATCTCTTCCGACCACCAGAAAAAACCCACAACCCTTGGTTCAGAAGGCAATCACCACCAATTGAGACACCGAGTCAGTCGAAAATAAGCATGCCGTTCCAAGGCTTCGTAAAACTGGCAATTAATTAATTTGCACGACGAAGTGTTATTTTTTAAACAAAATAACACAGAATATTTTATTACAACAGAATTTCCATTACATAAGTTTGAGTCCCATAAGTAAGGGATGTAAGGAAATGACCTATGACCTTTTCACTCCAAGCCATCCTGCCCGTGGTGCATCGTGCCGAACAAGAAACGAGGCTCTGGCAAACCGACTGGTGGCGGTAAAACTGTCACGATAGAAGGCGTAGCTAGATATCACAGGCCGATGACGGGCAGCAGCGTCACCGGAGCAAGAAGCTACGCCCTGCGATCGCCAACCCGCCTGTCCAGCGTGGCGATTATAGGTATATCCTCCAGATGTTTGCCCTAGCTGGCGAACAACTGGAGAGGCTTATGTCCAGCAGTGGACTGTAATAGGCTGCTGATGAGTCCCATAATTCTGATAACATCGTTGATCTGAAGAATTATCCATAAGTGCTCAAGATAAGTAGTTCAGCATCGGAGCAATGTATGGAATGTTGTCTGTTTCATACTACACAGCTTTCAATATACCTACGTATGATACACCCATGTCATGTCCGTTCACCCATGGTGGTACTACGTGACCGGTATACCTCCTTATGGGTATTTCTCTGGCCCAATTTGTTAATAGAATGAAAGTATCAACAGTTACGCATAGGCTAAAGAGGTATTGTTAAACATGGTTCGTTTGCCCTCTTTTTAGTTACCTACTCAATTATACCTTTAAGATAAATAAACTGCATAGTAAGTAATAGTGCATTAGAGGAAGTATGAAAATTGGCACGAGTGACAGAGAAGTTGAAAGAGAAGTTAAAAGAGAGTCTGTCTTTGTATGGGCATGTAATGAGGAGAGATGAGAGACATGTGACCAAGACTGTAATGGATAAAGGATGAATAGAAGAAGAAAACATATTGCGCCGACCCCAGATAGTGGGAACAGGGGGTAGGCGAATGATGACAGTAAGTAGTAAATTAGAAAAACACATTTATTATGGTTATACATGCCTGTATGGCGATAGTAGCTGATAATAAATAAAAACATAAAATTATGTTTATTATTTCCAAATTTATTTTTTTAGTTATTACATTTAGTACATGATAAAACTAAGAATTTTGCAATGGATCCCAAACTAGGAAACCCTTGGGGGACCCTAAGCATAGAAATGAGGTTATATTTATAGAATTAGTTTAGTAATTGATAGATTTGCTAACTTTTCAGTTGCTAGTTCAACTTAGGCTTTTCTTTCGCTTTCTAAGTATCAGGCGAAGACAAAAAGAAAAGCATTCTATACCCAAAGAAGAATACAACATAGCTTTGCGTCAACATTCATCCTAATCCGTAAGATTATACCTACATGCCGTCAAATTTACTAACATAAAATAGCATTAGTACAGATTATTTATACTTTGTGCTCAAGAACGGTCCCTTGCGGAACTCTCTTATAGGGCACAATTGTAATACGCAATATTAACAGAAACTGTGCCACGACGCTTAAGCACACTGACGCTTTAGAGACGTCGGAAGTAATACGAAGAGCTTTCCGTATGATGATTTACGATAGCGTTATTTGTTTTTAATTGAAATCTGCTCTCATTATGATATTACGGGTGTAGGCGCCGCTACAGAACATTAAGAGGCTTTTCGTATTAGAAAAACTACTTATAAATTTCTCGTCTTGTGACTTGCAGATCAAAGTCAAAGTCAAAGTCAAAATACCTTTATTCACATAGACTTAAAATAAGCACTTATGAATCGTCAAGTAAAAAATAATGTAGAAATACAAAAAGTAAAGTAAGAATGTGAATAAAAGCAATTTAAAAGAAGCTACCGCCGTGTTCGGAAAGTAGATTTCTACCGAGAAGAAACGGCAAGAAACTCGGTAGTTACTCTTTTTAAATCGCCAATTGTTACATGTTTAGGTATTACAACATTTTTTAATATTTTAAAGTTAAACAATGCAAAATAAAAGTTGAGTCTATACAATGCAAAGTTTACTACGAAGCAGCAGTCCAAGAGATGTCGTCGTTGAGGAAATCTTCTACTCTATAATAGCCCCCTTTTATAAGTAAATCCCGAATATCATAGTGCGGTTTACCCAAAGAAAGAGGAAATCAGACATGTTGGCAGCAGTGCGCGCGCGCCGCAGCCTGACCACCGCCGACCTGGGGCTGGACGGCGCCTCGAGACCGGTATTTGTGAACGATCATCTCGCGCCACATAATAAAGCATTATTTGGTAAAGCACGTAAGCTCGGCAAAGAATTGTATTATAAGTATATTTGGTCACGAGATTGTAAAATGTTCTTGCGTAAAACTGACACATCTAAAATTATACAAATTTCCAATGAAAACGATCTAAATAAAATAATATGACTACTTAACCTTCAAAAATGTTATATAACTTTTATTTTTATAATTACAACGTGTTTTATGGTCACGAGTTGTTGTACTGTATTTCGAGTCACTTACCGTTATATTAAAATTAAATGTATCAATAAGAATAAATATGTATCATTATCATTGTTGTACTGTGGAGTTGGATTTATAATATGTGTTTCCATAATTATTAAACAAATATTTTTCTACGATGTCGTTTTCTGTCACTATCATAATATACCTACACTAATAACTATTCATCCTATAGGAGTCACTACTTGTTATCGAGCTAACCTAGACAATTATTTTGTAAGATCGAACGAAATAGGTGGTACGAATCATTTTAACACATATCTACATCTATTTACACAATATAGGTACTCATAAAAATGGCTACTCTTAATAAAATATCTATTTATTATCAAAACGTTAGGGGCTTGCGTACGAAATCTCACGATTTTCTTAATAACATTCTAAATAGTAATTATGACGTCATATGTATCACCGAGTCATGGTTGAATGATGGCTTTTATAGTTCAGAATTTTTCGATAGCAGATATGAAGTATTTAGATGCGACCGCGATCCTGTTTCCACACAGCTTTCACGCGGCGGTGGCGTGATAATAGCTGTAAATCGCGAGCTGTGTCCCAGCTTGCGCCCGCGCTGGTGCGCACCGCCGCCGGCCGACGAGCTGTGGGTGAGTGTGCCGCTGCGCGCGCGCCCCTTGTTACCTACTGCCGCCGCCTCCGACGCGACATTATATTTGCATATTGCTTGTACTTATATACCTCACAGCACGCGACATGAATCGTTGTTGTCCTCATTTTACGATAGAACGTGTGACTTAATCAACCTGAACCCTGATGATTTATTTCTTATATTAGGCGACTTTAATGTATCACAAGCTGACTGGTTTTATGACGACGATATAGGCAGTATGAGCATGCGTACAAGTAATGATCCATTGATAGTCTTGACTAGCGATTTTATGAACCTATCTTTGTTGTCACAATTTAATAGTAAATTTAATATAAATAACAGGCTACTTGATTTGGTCTTTTGCAACAGCGTTTGTTATTTGGATGGCTGCGATAGACCTTTGGTAATAGAAGATGGGCATCACAAGTCTTTGTGTATGGAACTACCTCTTGACCTACCTAAACCTCTCAAAAGTAACATCTTCACCAAAAAAATGTTTTTTCGGGCAAATTTTAACAGTATTAGTCAGGGATTAGAATCCGTTGATTGGGATAAAGAATTTGGTACCTTACCCGACGTAGAAGCCAGAGTTAAATATTTTTATGAAATTCTTAATAGTCTCATTGATAAACATGTGCCATCGCGGACGGTACGTGACACAAGTAAATATCCACCGTGGTATACCCGGCCCCTCATTAAGCTCAATCATGAAAAACGTAAATACCACAAGAAATGGAAGACATATCATAATGCCGCGGACTATAATATGTTCTCCTCGCTTAGGTCGAAGATTCGTAAGATGGAACGCGAATGCTACTCAAACTATATTACTTTCTCGGAAGATAACATCAAATCTAACCCAAAGTACTTTTGGTCATATGTCAAATCAAAGAGATTATCTGGGGGCACACCTCAAAAAATGATATATGAAGGTGAAACCTTATGCAAGGGTGAGGACATTTGCGCTGCATTTAATGCTTATTTTCAGTCTGTTTTTGTTACCTCAAACGCTGATAGTAACAGCCACAGCCAATGTACTTCTTTTCACACTTGTGATCCTAACGCAATTATTGACATCAACACTATTCATTTAAGTGATGATATTATCATGAAAGAATTAGAGACTGTCAACATAAGTAAAGGTGCCGGTCCAGACGGAGTGCACCCAGTGATTATATCTCGATGCGCTAAAGAGTTGTTTAAACCAATATCTAGTATTTTTCAACTGTCCATAAAATCTGGTACTTTCCCTAGTGTTTGGAAACAGGCTCTTATCACTCCTATACCAAAGAACTCGCAAAAAGATCAGATTACTCAGTACCGACCAATTTCTAAGCTATGCATATTTGGTAAAATACTCGAGAGAATTGTTACCTGTCAACTGTCATATGCTGTACGTAATCATATAGACGAAAATCAGCACGGCTTCATAAGAGCACGCAGTGTTGATTCAAATATGGTCATGCTTACAGACTTTCTTCTTAATGCATTGGATGATAACGCCCAGGTCGATGTCGTGTACACTGATTTTTCCAAAGCTTTTGACAAAATTAATCATAATGTACTTCTTGATAAGCTTTGGAGACTAGGTGTGCACGGCAACTTGCTCAGATGGGTCGAATCATATATTCGTAATCGCAGTCAGGCAGTTTGTTTGAATGGTTATTGTTCATCTTTTCTTGCAATTCCATCAGGGGTCCCACAGGGCTCACATTTAGGCCCTGTGCTTTTTTCTTTGTACATAAACGATATAGGTGACGTCCTAAATTATAGTAATCATCTGTTATACGCAGATGACACCAAAATATTTAAAAAAATCAACTGTATCGAAGATTGCCATAAACTACAGACAGATCTTGAGTGTTTATCCACATATTGTGCAGATAATCAACTTTACTTAAACTTAGATAAATGTTTTATAATTACCTATTCTAGAAAAACTAAACCTATAAACTATAATTACACTCTTCAGCAAAATTCTCTCAATCGTGTTAGAAACATTCGTGATTTAGGCATTAATATGGACGATCAACTGTCATTCAACCACCACATAGATATAGCTATAAAACGAGCATTTAGAAGCCTTGGTTTCATTAATAGAATAACTAAACCATTTAATAAGACTATCACTCTTAGAATCCTGTATTTCTCATTTGTAAGGTCTATTCTCGATTTTGGCTGTGTTGTGTGGAGCCCCTTTTACAAAATACATATTGATAGAATCGAAAAGGTCCAAAAAATTTTTATTAAAATTTTAAACTATCGTTGCAATCGTTATGGTGACTCCTACACTGACTCCTTATTTCAACATAAACTTCTGAGCCTCGGTGACCGTCGGAAATATTTTGATATTATTTTCTTATATAAGATCCTAAACAATAAAATAGACTGTCCTTCCCTCCTGGCTAAAATAAATATTAAAAGTAGATTTCGTCTCCCCGCTCGCTCCCAACGGAAAATACCAACATTCGTACCACCCATTCTTCGAAAAAAGTATACACAAAATTGCTTTCTTTGTCGTTCGTTAAAAACATATAATAATGAATTTGATACTATTAATCTCTTTGGCGGCTCCTTGAATAGTATGAAACAAACAATCTTCAATTGTTTTCTAAGCAAATACTCCACATTACAACAATCGATGACCCAGTGAACATGTAATTTTTTCTTTTTTGTGTTTCCTTTTTTGTGTGTGTGTGTGTTTTTTTTTTTTTCTCTTTTCCTGTGTGTTACAAAATGTTACCTACATAATTATGGTTTCACAAAAACATTTATAATGATTTAATTGTATTGTATTAGTAAAATTTTGTACTTGGACACAATTCACCAGAAGAAACACCCAGACACAGAACTATATCTACCTATGTACATAATAAGATCACGATCTATTTGTAAAAAGCGACTATAGTATCGTAATTGATTTGTAAGAATCGACTTTAGTATGTATGCTGTTTCAACAAGCTAACTTGAAAATTTTTTCTTTGTACTTTCTCGGCACTATTTGTCTTTTTTTTAAGTAATAATTTATACTGTAATCTGTTTGTAATGACTGTTTGTGCCAAAATAAATGAAAAAAAAAAAAAAAAAAAAAAAAGTAAGGACTTCATGTATGATTTGAATTTGTGAATGGGCAGTTCAACAATATGTTCTGGTAACCTGTTGAACATTTTGATACCCAATCCTACAAACGACCCACTCACCTTACTCAGCCTCAGACGTGGAACGGCAAGCTTGTGCTTATTTCTAGTGTTTAAATTATGATTATCTGAATTTTTATTGAATTGATTTAAATGTTTACGTACATAAACAACACAGTCAAAGATATACTGTGATGCTACCGTCATTATGTTAATTTCTTTAAAAAGTTCTCTAAGTGATTCGCGTGTCTTTAACCCATATATAGCGCGGATGGCCCGCTTCTGCAGTACAAAGATTGTTTGTATGTCAGCAGCTGACCCCCATAATAGAATACCGTATGACATAATGCTATGGAAATAACTGAAATAAACAACCCTTGCCGTTTCAACGTCAGTCAAAAGCCGGATTTTCCTTACCGCATATGCAGCTGAACTAAGCCTTCCAGCCAGGACAGCAATATGAGGACCCCATTGCAACTTCGAGTCTACATTGATGCCAAGAAATACTGTAGAGTTAATTAATTCAATAACTTCATTGTTCATGATAATATTAGTGTTAACCTGTTTGACATTTGGCATTGTAAATTTAACACACTTGGTTTTCCTGGCATTAAGCAGCAGGTTATTGTTTGTAAACCAGTGTACTATTTTAGCGAGAGCACAATTTACATCATCAAAGTTGGTTTTCTTTCTATTTACCTTAAAAATGAGGGAAGTATCGTCAGCAAACAATACTGTCTCACATATATTATTTGTGAAGTGCGGAAGATCGTTTATATAAATGATAAAAAGCAACGGTCCCAATATTGAGCCCTGGGGCACACCCATCAACAAAGGGGCACCAGAAGAATCTGTGCCATTGACATTAACCTTTTGAATTCTGTCACTTAAGTATGACTGTAGTAGACAAAGCGATTCATCTGCAACACCATAGTGCCGTAACTTCATCAGCAGTGTTTGGTGATCAACACAATCAAACGCCTTCGACAAGTCGCAAAAAACTCCTATGGCATCTTGCTTATTTTCCCAAGCATCAAAAACGTGTTTGATGAGTTCTACTCCTGCGTCAGTAGTGGATTTGCCTTTGGTAAATCCACATTGGTTTTTATGTAATAATTCGTTGTCATTAAAATGCGATAATAATTGAGTAAAGATAATTTTTTCAAAAATTTTACTTAGTGCAGGTAGTATTGATATGGGTCTATAGTTGGAGGGGTCGCTTTTATCACCTGATTTATATAAAGGAATGACCTTACTCAGTTTCATCAGGTTAGGAAACTGACCTCCATCAATGCATCTATTGAAAATTATCGCTAAATGAGGTGCAACAAAATGAATTATATTTTTTAAAACCTCTGTAGAGATTCCCCACAGATCTTCTGTCCTTTTCATATTTAAGCTTTTGAAGTTTTTTAAAATATCCTCTATACTAACATAAGAAAAATAAAAAGGAACTTTACACTCATCTACATGCGTTTTTATAAGGGTTTCAGCAAGATGGGGACTGGAGTTTAAGCTACTCGTCGCAGATACTGGAATTTTTGAGAAGAAAGATTGGAACGCATTAGCCACGTCTGCATTGGAATCAAAAATTTTGTCATTTACTTTAAGAGATAACTTGTGTTCTTTAATTTTATTTTTACAAGTCTCTTTATTTATAATTTTCCAGGTAGCTTTGCTTTTGTTAGGAGCAGACATAATTTTTCCTTTCAAATACCTAGATTTAGCGTACGCACATACTTTCTTAAATATCCTAGAGTAATTTCGGACATATTCTACTATTGAAGGTTCGTTGGAATGGGCTTTAGTATCGTACAGTTCGAACAATTTCCTTCTACTTTTATAAATACCCAAAGTTGCCCAGTCACTGAATTTTAATTTAGTACTATCGATTTTAAAAGATTTTTTTGTGAAAATCCCATTATATTCTTTCTCAATTATATTAAACAGCTTCTCATATTGCTGATCACTTCCAATGTCACAATTGTTTAACAAACTTAGTCTACTGCAAACTGAATCCTTAAACTTCTCTATACGAGCAGCAGTGATAGGCCTGCAAGTAATGCTTAATGAAAGGGGCACATGTTGGTGTTCGAAAACCGCCCTCTGTCCACTATGGTCCGAGTTTATAAAATGTATTAAGTTTTTATCCATAACTACACAATTACAAAAGATATTATCCAAACATGTAGCTGTAGAGGGGGTGACTCGAGTAGGTTCATTAAATAATGGAACTAAGTTAAATGACTGAAATAAATTCAAGAACCTAGTAGAATTTTGATTTTCTTCTAAAATATTAATGTTGAAATCCCCACATACTATTACCTTTTTCCTACATGAACAAATTTTCCTTAATACTTCCTCCATGACAGATTCAAATAAAATATAACTACCTGAAGGAGGTCTATAAATACATACAATTATATGGTGATCCAGTTCAGCACAAGCTATTTCAATTGTTCTTTCTACAGACAGAGACACAATATCCTTACGATTTTTACATTTAAGATAGTTTTGTAATAAAATGAGTGAACCTCCCCTGATGGCGGACAATCTTGTAAATGAACTGCCGACTACATAGTTATTAATACTAATAATTAATTCATGTTGTCTTAGCCAATGTTCAGTGACACACAACACTTGAACATTCATTTCTTGTAAAAATAGTTCTATTTCCAAGTCTTTTCCGGAAAAGCCCTGAACATTCTGATGAATGACGTTCAGACAGTTACGCTTTTCCTTATTTACAAGGTCGCTAGAGTGTTCCTCTATTGTCTCTAAATCTAATTTTTTGGAATCGAATTATTTGGAACTGCTTCCAAAGTCTGATTAAAAATAAAATTAATATTATAAGCTAACAAAGTAGCCAGTTGTAATTTAATCCTACTAGGCAAATAAAAAGTTTTGCCAGTCCACACCAATTTAAAATTAATAAATTTATTTGTGTCAAAAAACACAAAATTATCATTATGACGACATGTCAAGTTGTATAATAAAGTATTCAGTAAGTGAATACTGTTATTTTGTCCTGTTGTGTATTGGTTAGAAAAAGGAAAGGCACATAGAATTACCTTTCTAACCAAAAGTTTTGAAAGAATGGAGAAACTCCTCATAATTTCTTTTTTTGTGGTATCAAGAGCATTTCCCATCATTAATACTATGATGGAATTTTCATTGTGCTTACCATCATTTATTCTCTTACATATTTCAGTAAGAGAGGCGTCAGGCATACTAAAGTTAATGACATTGGAGTTCAAATTCTTTTTTATAAGAGGTCCATAGCCAACTCCCATTTTATCAGAATAAACAAACACATTATCTGCAGAGGTACATACAGATTTCTTATTTAAACTTACTGAAATTAACTGATCACTAACTACCTGATTTTGTTCAGAAATACTAATATCCTGATGACAGCTACAGTGGGCCACAAGTTTGTTGGTAGCCAAGATATGTTCATGATTTTGAGCTTGCACAGACTTATACTTGTCTGTCATGCGGTCTAGGCATTCATGTAGCCTCTTGATATCTGTCTGTAGCTCCTGAACATCATTGTCGTACCTTAACCTACAAGTATCTAATTTTTGACTATATAATTCTACAGTATCCAGTAAATCCAAGCGCTGTTTTACTAATACTACATTTTTACGATAAATTAGCTGTAAAATGTTTCCAATAACGTTTGTCTGAAAGACATGTACGTACAGTAGAGGTTTCCTGTAAGTAGAGGCAATCTTTATTTTTTTATTTCCCACAGCAATGCCCAGCTCTCTTTAAATCACGTTTAAAAAGATCATGTCATAGTGATCAGGAAATGCAGTTTTTTCTAGGACATCGTTCCAGAGTTTGCAAGTACGCGGAAGTAACGGACGTTGAAAACAAATGGTTAGTTTTTTTCTTACTTTTTCATTAGGCGGTAGCCAAGTCAAATAAAAATATGTATTTAGCTACCAGATAAATGTCAAACTTGATCTATAACAACAGAACTCCAGAATCTTGACAAATAAGTGTCAAAATAGACTAGGTCCTGCCTGCTCCATTCTGATAGCCTCAGTAACTATCAGGACGATAAACCACCAGATACATCAGCAATATCAGTCGGATAACTATCAGGAACGTTGCCAGCAATGTCGAAACACTCATAAACACCAGTGCCCAAACAGCATTTTTGGACATTTTAAGTATTGATAAGGCCCAGACACAATATAGAGCAAGTTATGGCCCCCGTCGGTAGTAAAGATACGCATCGGTGTAACCCAAGCCTACTACGTGGGCAGATGATGTTCACTGTGCAGCACTTAGATTTGGCACAGTGTGAGAAATGACAGTGAGTAACGTTCTCTCCTGATCGAATTTTTATACAACGGCCATATCTAAGGAGACCAGTTGCATACATAAGTATGCATGATATATTGTAGTACATAGCACAATCTTTTCGAACAGCTACAACCTAAGAACTTTCAAAAAACGAGCGTACCTACTCTTGCTTAAAAGGCCGGCAGCGACCCCAGAACTCGATTTGAGTTGCGGGTGTCATGGGCGGTATTGACTCGCACTCGCATAAAAAAAAACTCACTAATAATAATATAACCCAAGACATGCCACGCTGTCCAGACGATAGGAACTTGGAATGTGCGTGGCCTAAACCAACCTGGAAGACTTACCGTATTAGAGCGGGAGGTAGTTAGAGTGGGTGTAAACATCTGTGGTTTAAGCGAAACACATTGGAAAGGCAGCGGACATATACAGACAGACCACCACGTCGTTTACTTTTCTGGCAACGACATTAGTAGCAGTAATGGTGTGGCCTTTTTAATACCTGTACACCAGAAAAAAAGTGTGATGGGGTACGACCCAGTAAGCGATCGAATTATCAGCATTAAAATAAAAGCTTCACCAATGAATCTTAACATCGTTCAAGTATATGCCCCCACCTCTACTGCAAGCGACGAGGCAATTGAGAAGTTCTACTCTGAATTAGAAACAACAATAGCGAAGATACCCAATAGAGAGTTATTGGTCGTCCTGGGAGATTTGAACGCTAAGATCGGAGAGAACGCTCATCAGCTGTCCAGATGCGCAGGAAGATTTGGGCTCGGAAAGAGGAATGAACGAGGTGAACGCTTAATACAATTCGCCTCAGAGAATGACCTGCTGATCGTAAATAGCCTTTTCGAACACCACCCTCGAAGACTATACACTTGGGTATCACCAGATGGAAAAACTCGCAATCAAATAGATTACATCATGACTCGTTCGCGATGGAGATCATCTGTAACAAACGCCCATACTCTACCTGGAGCTGATTGCGGATCTGACCACCAACTATTGGTTTCTAAGCTAAAGCTCAAGTTGACAGCAGCTAGAATCATTAAAAAGCCGAGAAAGTTGGAGGTGAGGGATGGTGTTAGATTTCGTTCGCTTATCAAACAGAAGTGCACGCAGTGGTCAGAGGCAGATCTAGCTGACGAAACACCCGATGCGCTATGGGACCGAACTAAGTCACTCATAACCACAACTGTCAACGAAACCGCACCACCGATTACAACTCACAAAAGACAGCACTGGATGACTGACAGTACCTTCGAACTCGTCGAAAAACGCCGGAAGATGAAAGCAACAGGAGCGGACATCAAAGATCTTAATTACATGTCGGCTCAAATACAATGTAAATGTAGACAAGATCACAATACCTACTTACGCAATATGTGTAAAGAAATCGAGGCTCATGCAGACAGATATGAGTCAAGAGACTTGCACCACAAGATCCGTCTCATTACGAAAACGTTGCCATCCAAAACTTGGGCCATCGAAGATCATAATGGCCAAGTAGTTACTGAACTGGATAAAATTTCAAAAGTTTGGAGAGATTATTGTCAGTCGCTGTTTGAAGATCCTCAGTCGCAAAATTTTCCACCAACGGAGCCTACGAGTGATATGCTCGAGCCGGATATTCTTAAATCAGAGGTGAGAGCCGCTATTCGACGTCTGAAGAATGGAAAAGCCACAGGTAGAGATGAGATCCCAATTGAAACAATACGAGCATTGGGAGAGCATGGCGTTCATATCTTCCATATAATCTGTAACAAAATATGGCATACAGGCAAATGGCCCTCTGAATGGACTCACACAGTATTCACTCCTCTTCATAAAAAGGGTTCCACGAAGAAGTGTAGCAACTTTAGACTTATTGCACTCATAACACATGCGAGCAAAATAATGCTACACATCATAAATGAGCGTCTGAATGCCTATCTATCCAGAGAAATTGCGCCAGAACAAGCCGGATTTATGAAGGGAAAAGGAACCCGTGAACAAATTCTCATCGTTCGTCAAATCATCGAAAAGGCTCGAGAATTCAACAAGCCGACATACATATGCTTTGTTGATTTCTCCAAAGCGTTTGACTCGGTGAAGTGGCCAATGTTGTGGAAAACACTACTGGACATGGGCACACCACAACACCTCGTGCACCTGCTCAGGGAGCTCTACGAAGGGGGTACAGCTTCAGTGCGGACCGATGACCTCCTCTCAGATAGTTTCCATCCAAGTGCAGGTGTTCGACAGGGATGCATAATTTCACCTTTATTATTTAATATCTACACCGAGCTTGTAATGCGAATCACTCTCGAAAACTGGAACGATGGCGTGGTGATTGGTGGATACAAAATTTCAAACTTGCGGTACGCAGATGACACCACCTTATTTGCGAGTAACGCTGTCCGTATGGAAGAATTGCTTCTCAGAATGGAGCACATAAGTCTTAAGTTCGGGTTGAAAATAAATCGATCTAAAACCAAGATGATGATCGTGGATCGCGTCAATGCCAATTCGCCCGAAGTGACACAGATTGCGAATTGTGACGTGGTGAAAGCCTACGTATACCTTGGGGCTTTAATTTCAAACAACGGCGGATGTGTAGATGAAGTGAAACGACGTATGGCCATGACCAGAGCTGCGATGGAGAAGTTAAGAAAAGTGTGGAGGAATCGTAACATCACCAAAGCCACTAAAATCAGGCTCGTACGAACACTTGTATACCCCATTTTTCTTTACGCTGCGGAGACGTGGACAGTGCGTGAGCTGGAAAAGAAAAAGATCGACGCTCTGGAAATGTGGTGCTGGAGAAAGATGCTCGGGATATCATGGACGGAGTTCCGCACCAACGTGTCCATACTCCGAGAATTGGGCATCACACAGCGTTTGTCTTCCGTAGTACAGTCGCGCATTTTGCAGTACTTCGGACATGTCTCTAGGCGGGATAACGATTCCATAGAGCGCCTGGTCGTTCAGGGAAAGGTGGAAGGGACAAGGCCACGCGGAAGATCTCCTATGCGTTGGATTGATCAGGTTAAATCGGCAGTGGGAACCCGTGTATCTGACTGCGCCAGACAGTCTGCCAACAGGGAGAGATGGCGGGAGATCGTGCGGAAAGCTGTGTCCGCCTCTACCACCGATGTGGATGCCTCTACGTGACCACGACCGCTCTGCCAAGAGCGAAACGACAGAGAAGAAGATGCCACGCTGGGCCACTCAGCGCCATCTAGTCCCAAACTAAGCCGAAGCTTGTACTATGGGTACTAGACAACTGATAAACTTACTTAGATACATTTTTTTTGTAAATAAATACATATTATACAAAGAAAACACCCAGACCAATACAAACAGACATGTTCATGCACACAAATGTTTGTACTTTGTGGGAATCGAACCCACGACCCTTGGCTCAGAAGGCAGAGGTCACTAACAATTGAGCCACCGAGCCACTAGACCCACGACTGAGTGACCTTACCTACATAAATAAAGGTGTCTGATCGCTAATAGATTTGGCCTATAAGCATTGGCCTCCCATTCTTTGAACTCCGTTTACCCCTGCGGTTAGTTATGGGCTATATATAATAGACCAATGGTTACTAAGGGCACTTATCATATACAATGACCATTACTCGCATCTCCGTTATAAAACGAACGAAGTTGTCTCACTGTCATTTTCAGCACTGTGCCACAGGGTGCACGTCCCGTTACACGATAGTCCAGAGTTACTGGCGAGTGTATGCCCTGCTTTACTGCAACCACTTGCACTGTGCGCAGTTCCATTCTACCGATTTAGGAATTCCCGTAAATAGTCAAGAATACGAGTAGATTAATTTATAGGTAGGGCAATGCGAATATCAGATAATAACTAAGTATTTAAGCTTATATTCTTAAAACCTTATCAATTGTACTATGTATTTTGAATAATATTTCGGAAAGTATCTTTCAATTTCAATGGCGATCTAGATGGCATATTATTTAAGGGGTTCAGCTTCCGTTCAGGTCACTCTTCGATGAAGAGTCATTACCATCAGCTCGGATTCAAAATACTTACTTTGAATTAGTGCTCAAATTAGTTTCTTTATAAGTGGTCCCAAAGAAAGTAGCACTAATTTTATTGGATAGACAACAACTTACCATCACGACCGATTACTTACTACATATAATAAATAGGTACTCAAGATACAATTCTGACATCCAGACACAAAAATAAACTGGCTGTGACATACGGACGGATAGACAGACAGACATGACGAATCTATAACGTATTTGGATCTTTGTGCTGTTTTCATTTCATTTTTAATTTATTATTTTAATTTAAGTAATGGAAATATTGAATTTAATTGTAATGTTTGATTTTACGTCTTCATTTTGTTTTAAAATTTGTCTATATTTTTTTATTTTGGTTTTGAAATTAATTGACATCTGATTGAAGTTATTAATTAACCGATTGACATTGTATCTAATTTCTATTATTTGATATGGGCATATTTATTTTTATTTATTTATTTATTAGGGTCCCGTTTTTGCCATTTGGCTACGGAACAATAAAAATGTAAATTTATGTGATAGTTTGCATGCTGTTTGGTCGCCTGATGGTAAGCGATAGCCCAGCAAAAACCGATTCACTCTTGCATTAGATGCAAGCCCGTCTACAGTTACTACCTCAGAAATAAACCTAAATATTTACATTTTACCGAGACCTTTTAAAAACGTTCCATCTCACCGTGACGGATAAAACAATGAAAACTGACACCATCTCAAGTATCAAGAACAAGGCATCCACTCTTCTTAACAGACTGCATTATACCCTACATTTACATATTAATCTGAACCTTATCTACCTAATCATACGATTCAATTTTGATCCTAACTAATCAGGGATGAGTGCACAATCCAGTTTTAATATCAACTTCAGTACAATAGGAATTAAGTTCAAAATTGTTTGTGCATTGTTAAATATTTATTTTCAACTCTACAGTGAATAAAGGTACTTGATATTACATCTTAATGCATAGTACGGTATTTAGGGATTATCCGAATCCCCCATTATACCCACTTGAGAATGCGTCTGTTAT
Organism: Conogethes punctiferalis; assembly: GCA_031163375.1. Taxonomy (NCBI): domain Eukaryota; kingdom Metazoa; phylum Arthropoda; class Insecta; order Lepidoptera; family Crambidae; genus Conogethes; species Conogethes punctiferalis. The sequence continues at coordinate 9,899,220 of CM062102.1, read as the reverse complement.
TGTTTGATTTCATTATGATTTATTGTATACTAAATTGATTTGAGCGAGAATAGTTTGAACGGAAGTTTCGATTTCAATATGGTCTTTTAATAAGCTGATGTTGCAATAAGTAATTATGATTTAAATTTAATAAACTACCGTTAATAGACTTTCTTTCAACAAAATTTGCCATAAGCTGAAGTTAGCAAAAAAGAAACCACTCGTAGTGCTAAAAATAAAATAGAATTGTGGTTAAAGACACTAAATTATCATCAGATGGATAACCTTTTATCAACATTTTCCTCCTAACACATAGACACACCACACTCAAACACATACACACACACACAAATACACACCACACACACACACACACACACACACACATTCACTCCCACACACTAACTCACACTAAAATTACCTTCTTTAATTTTTTTTACTATTATTGTGAATAAGTTCATAAGGGCATTTATTTGTGTTTAACTTTACTGGCTTGGACCTCCCACTCCTAACTCATTGTGCAACTAAAATTTGGCCACTGCGTTACAAGCTTGGCTTAGTGCAGAGACCATTAGAAATTTATGTTTTTTGTAATACTTATTTTTACTTTATCTCATTATATGGTTGTCTTTGAAGACGATTGCTTGCTTGCTGGATGCGAGAAGCCCGGGACCGGGACTTGGGAGAGCGTTGGGAGAGCCTATGTCCAGCGGTGGACTGATGATGATGAAGATAATATCAGGAAACGGGCAGCAGCGCTTACATGATAACAAATAAAACCTATTCCCTTTATCGTCTTCGTTACCCATGAAGGGTTGCCATTACTTAAATTGCACTGGTTAACACGGCAAAAATTCCGGGCATTTGGGTGAAATAATACTCGTAATAACTTGCCCGTTGTCTCTTTAGCTTTCCATCAGGCGTAGGGAAGCCATTATGTCGAGCCACTATAAAATAAAAAATCGTATATATCATAGCAATTCTGACAGAAATCACTGAAGCAAAATCAATTATTATCATACCGACAAACGTTAAAATCCATGAAAACGAAAGTGAAAACAAATACCTAACTGTAGCGGTAATTCGTGGATAATTATTTAATAGTGAAAGTGGTTAATAAGTGGGAGTAATAACAATACTCGAAGCACGCCTAATTGTGGTTGATCACGGAATCACATGAACCGACGTTAAAGAAACACCTCAGATTAAAAATCTACAGGTACTTTTAAAGAGAGGTAGGGCATAGCGAATCTTCGCTCGAATTGAGCTGTCCAGGGAAAGACCTACACTCTATAGAATCGGTATTCTACCGCAAGAATAAAGTAGAATACCGCAGCCAAATGACCTCCAGGTCGTCTTTCTGTCGCAGGACGTACTGGTTGAAGACTTTCGTCTTTAATCGCGTAGGGTCGACAATGAGAAGATTTGACGTAGTTTCCCAAAGCCTAGCTGAAGCAATCTCAAAAAAGGCCAACGACGCTTTTTAAATCCGGTGCAGCTCTGTGTCTTATATAAGACACAGGTTCGTCCGTGTGTGGACTCTCATCTCTGGGACGGTTCTGCTATGTACCTGTTGGAGGCTCTCGATTGGTTGCAGCGACGTGCTATCCGTATTGTTGGGGATCAAGAGGTGACCAAGAACCTAGAACCTCTTCAGATACGTAGAGACATTGTCAGTCTTAGTGTTCTCTATCGTCTTTACAATGGGGAATGCGAAGAGTTATTCTAACTCGTTCCATCCTCTCTCTTCCACTCCCGAACAACACGTGCTGGACAGCGTTGTCATCCGCATACAGACGATGGTGGCGCGCACCAAGAAATTTAGTTCCTCGTTCTTGCCCCGTGCCATTAAGTCATGGAATGCCCTTCCAGCTCATTTGTTTCCTTCCTCTTACAATCCTGGTTCTTTAGGCGGGGCGTTAAACGGCATCTCAGTGGGCCTTCAGGGTGAGGGCGACAGGCGCAATGGGTTTGTTCTATTTTGTCTGTCGACCTAACTTTTGGACCTCACGACCGAAAGCTCTTATAAAAAAAAATTCAATTAACATTCAAACAATCACAAATATCGTGGGTATCGAATCCACGACCCCATTCCGACAGGGTCACTACCAACTGAGCCACGGGGCAGTCAGATGGGACGATAGTTCGCCACAACCGGAGAGATCAGGGACAGGGCCAACGGCTTAACTTACTTTCTCTTGTACGGCTGTGTTGCCGCCATATTGCTAACACCTGAACTGCTACTGAGTAATTTATAGACAGATAATACGGATGATGACAAGGTATGAAAATGAAGAAAATAATTAGTCCGTCTCTTAGATAATAAAAAAATATAAGACCCGTATTTTTTGTTTTGTCGAAATAACAAGAAAATACTTAGATATAGCGCATTAAAGTTACGGAGTGGGGGCTAACTACGTCACGTTAGAGTATATTTTGTACTCTAACGTGACGTCATGTGACATTTAAAATCAATGTATCTTCGTAAGTTTTTGAACAAGAGGCAAAATAAAAAATACGTATCCAATATTTTTCATTAATCTATCTGATGGACATTAAATTATTTTTTAGTCATCATCCCAATTACGTTTTTAAACAGTAATTTGTGGATTATTTTAATGGAAGTAACTTTTAAGAGAGGCAGGGCATAGGGATGTTTCCAGGGTCAAAATAATTAAATTCTATTTAGTCCGTATTTTAGATTATAAAAATATATTGGACACGTATTTTTCCTTTTTTCATTTAAACAAAAAATAACAAAGATACCAGGTATCAAAATGTAGGAGTGGGGGTATTTGACGTCACGCGTAATTTTAACGGGCTATAGGTATATAATATCTTTGTCATTTTTGGTCTAATTTACAAATGAAAAAATACGTGCCTTTTATTTTTGAACAATCTAAAAGACAGACTAATTACATTTTTACGGCAACAGGCCAATTTATAGCTCGAATTGAGCCGCCCGTCGGGGTAAGGACCTCCATCCTACGAAGAAGCTACGCCGTGCGATCGCCAACCCGCCTGCCCAGCGTGACGATTATGGGTATAATGATGATTACGGTTGTTATTTGGGAAAGCCTATGTCCAGCAGTGGACTTATGCACCCTGATGATGATGTATTCATTTGTTTAATGAACATTACCAAACTTATATAGAGAAATCTATCTATCTTCTATCTATATCTTCTATACTTATAATAAATCTGTAGAGAGAGAGTACATTGAATATATTTTCAAAATAACTATCAGGGGATGATTAGTGATCGATTCTTATGCCAAAAATGCAATCAGTAAAATTTTTGTCTGTCTGTCGCTGGCACAGCTAGTATCCAATAATAAACTATTCTTATTCAAATAAACCAAACCACCATAGACCGGTGTACGGTATCCTATTTTATTAAAGGATTTATATCGTGAAGTTTATAGTGGATGGTGTCGAATGCCTTAGGCCCCTCGCCCACGGCGACTTTTTGTAGCGATGCAGTCGCGCGTTTAGTAAATGCGCGACAGCATCTCTTCTAACGCGTGTTAGTCGCGTTTGCAACGGGCTACTGCATCGCGATTGTGTCGATACAAACGTGCGACCACGTCGGACGACATCGGTAGAGAGAACGAAAGGGGGAGGGAGTGGGAACCGGCATTGGATGCATCCAATCGCGTTTGCATCGCGACTGAATCGCGTTTGCATCATGACTTTTAAGATAGGTAGGGCATAGCGACCTCCACCCTATAGAATACCGCAGCCAAATGACTTCCGGGTCGTATTTTTGCCAGTGAGTAGGGTTACTGGAGCCCGTAGTGGGTTAGGGTTGGGCAGGGCAGTGGCAACTAACAGGTAACCGGCCAGTTACTTGCCAGTTGTCACAGCGACTTAGGCTTCTCTTTCGCTTTCCATCAGGCGTAGGGAAGCCATTATGTCGAGCAGTGGCGTAACTACAGGGTGGCATGTCGGCAAAATGCCACGGGCCCCCAGCCGTAAGGGGCCCCCGGTCAGAGGAGAATCCAAGCTCCCAACATTTATTATTACACATTTAGTGAAAATCCGATGAATTTGCCACGGGCCTAGAATGGTATAGTTACGCTACTGATGTCGAGGTACTATAAAAAAAAAGACTGAATCTGGTCCCGTGGGCGAGGATACACAGCTAGCGACAGCTCCGCGTCTATATCCATGCTACGCGCGACAACATCGCGTCTGCATCGCTACAAAACGTCGCCGTGGTCGAGGGGCCTTATTCGTATCTAGAATCGCTGCTCGCACACGTCTAGATCACGGGAAAGTTTACAGCCTAGGCTGTGATTGGTTAGGCATTGTTTACGAGCTGCCCGACCGCGTGTAATGGAATTTATGACAGTGAATGAAGTCCATACTAAATCCATTACAATCCTGGGTTCTTTAGGCGGGGCGTGAAACGGCGTCTCAGTGGGCCTTCAGAGTCAGGCGCGATGGATTTATTCTATTATGCCTGACGACCTAACTAAAAAGAAAAAAAAACTAGGGACAGGCTCGGTGGCTCATTTGGTAGTGCCCTCTGCCTTCTGAGCCAAGGGTTGTGGGTTCGATCCCCGCACAGTACAAACATTTGTGTGCATGAACATGTCTGTTTGTATTGGTCTGGGTGTTTTCTATGTATAATATGTATTTATTTACAAAAAAAAGTATATAAGTAAGTTTATCAGTTGTCTAGTACCCATAGTACAAGCTTCGGCTTAGTTTGGGGCTAGATGGCGCTGTGTGGCCCAGCGTGGCATGTCTTGGGTTATTTATTTATTTATACAATTTGCTTATTGTTGTACTTACAGTTTGCTTTAAATAAAGACTTCCTCAGGGGATGTAAAGCCGCGACCCTGAAGTACCTTTTTGCAAATACAAATTGTCCACACTGTTTTTTGTCATATCGCAATTTTTTTTTACCCAGGGGATGTAAGGGAGCAGCCTATCATCTTTTCGCTCCTAGCCAAACTCATCTGCCCGTGGTGCATCCTGCCGAATAACAAACGAGGCGCTGGCAACCGACTGGTGGCAGAATAACCGTCACTATTAAAGGCGTAGCTAAACACCACAGGCCGATGACAGGCTGCAGCGTCACCGGAGCGAGAAGCTACGCCCTGCGATCGCCAACTCCAAATGATTGCCCTAAGTGGTGAACAACTGGAGAAGCCTATGTCCAGCAGTGAACTGCAATAGGCTGATGGTGACGATGAAAGACTTTCTTTATCTGGTAAGAGAGGTAGGGCATAGCGAATCATCGCTCGAATTGAGCCGCCCATCCGGGTAAGGACCCTATAGAATACCGCAGCCAAATGACCGGGTTATGTTTCTGCCGGTGAGTAGGGTTTCTGGAGCTTGTGGTGAGGTTAGGGTTGGGCCGGCATGGCGGTGGCAACTGACAGGTAACTGACCAGTTACTTGCCCGTAGTCACAGCGACTTGGGCTTCTCTTTCCATCAAACTGGCTTGACTGGCTCGGTGGCTCAATTGGTAGCGACCCCTGCCTTCTGAACCAAGGGTCGTTGGTTCGATTCCCACCCGGGACAAACATTCGTGTGATGAACACTTGTGTTTGTCCCGTGTCTTGGTGTTTATATTTCTATTTAAGTATTTATTTGTGGTACCTTCGTTGTTCTGATACCCATAACACAAGTGCTTTAGCTACTTACTTAGGGATCGGAGCAATGTACGTGATGTTGTCTAATATGTATTATGTATGTATGTTAAAAAAAAACGTAGGGTAGCCATTATGTTGAGCTACTATAAATCCATTCAGTTCCATACTGTTCATTCTCTACACTAGCCACACAGCACGTGCCATAGATTACATAGAAATAACAAACCCTAGAACTGCTTTCTTATGCACACCTTAAGTTAATATTCAGAAATCGTGGTAAGTTCGTTATACTGTCTTTAAGTTCTTACTAAGTGTTAGATATCTTAAGTTTATGTAAATAAGATCCATAATTGCTTGCACGTGATCGTACTGATGATTTTGTAGTACCTATTAAATAGTTAATTCAAAGAACATAAGGAAATTTATTTCTGTATGCGGGTGGTTCTTTCCTTATTAAGGGTCGTAGAGGTCTTATTAGCGAGAGACCTTAGATTGTTATCTGATGTCTGGTTGCTATTGATTGCTAGCTTGACCATTGCCTAAGTAATTAATAATTTAAATTTAATTTAATTGTCAATTTCGTTGGGGATTCTCGGCGGGCGGTTAAAGGGGAAGCAAAGTCGATCTATTTATTTATAAATGGAATACCTTTTTTTTATAGTGGCTCGACATAATGGCTTCCCTACGCCTGATGGAAAGCGAAAGAGAAGCCCAAGTCGCTGTGACAACGGGCAAGTAACTGGTCAGTTACCTGTCAGTTGCCACCGCCATGCCGGCCCAGCCCTAGCCCCCCACGAGCTCCGGAAACCCTACTCACCGGCAGAAACACGACTCAGAAGTCATTTGACTGGGGTATTCTATATGGTGGAGGTCCTTCTCCGGACGGGCGGCTCAATTCGAGCGAAGATTCGCTATGCCCTACCTCTCATCAAGCGCTTTTTGAAACTTGCACCGTAAACCTACACGATACATATGTGGTTACAATTCTTTAAAATAATTCTTTAAAAGGTAATTGGACTGGAAATTAGATCCTCATGCATTAAAAAGTGCCAGGTTTAAGGCTCTTCCAGGGAGGTATATGGTATCCCATAGAAAGCGCGTGGTCTTGGCGTGGGAAAACGTGTTGTTATACCCAGTTTAACCTTGTTAGAGCGGCCAACGAGCCAATGGGGTGGCTACACTGTGGAGTAATGTCGGTCTCTGTGGTACATTGTGCCTAAAACGGGGACAATAGGGTTTCGGGTTCGATCCCCGGTTGCGTCAATTTAGGTAAGGGTTTTTCTAAATTGAAAGACTTAAATGATATATATTATGTATAGAAATCGGAAGAGAAGCCTAAATAAATAACCCAAGACATGCCACGCTGGACCACTCAGCGCCATCTAGTCCCAAACTAAGCCGAAGCCTGTACTATGGGTACTAGACAACTGATAAACTTACTAAGATTCCTTTTTTTTTTTTGTAAATAAATACATATTATACATAGAAAACACCCAGACCAATACAAACAGACATGTTCATGCACACAAATGTTTGTAATGTGTGGGGATCGAATCCACGACCCTTGGCTCAGAAGGCAGAGGTCATTACCAAATGAGCCACCCATTTGTCAAGCCTAAGACGCTGTGACAACGGGAAATATAGATAGATAGAAACTCTTTATTGTACAAAAACACAGATATTACAGGAAAATACATTACAGACAACACAAAGTACAATCTAGGCGGCCTTATCGCTTATAGTAAGTACCTAGTAAATACGTACACAGCATCAAGTTCAAACTATATTTAGTAACCTAACTCTTAACCAAATTAACCCAATCCGGATTCAAACCTTCAACCTTCCACTGGCTCGATGGCTCATTAGGTAGTGACCTCTGTCTTCTGAGCCAAGAATACTGGGTTCGATTCCCGCACAGTACAAGCATTTGTTTTCATGAGCATGTCTGTTTGTATTGGTCTGGGTGTTTTCTTTCTATGTATAATATGTTTTTATTTACAAAAAAAAGGAACCCCCAGGACATGCCACGCTGGCCACACAGCGCCACCTAGTCCCAAACTAAGCCGAAGCTTGTACTATGGGTACTAGACAACTGATAAACTTACTTAGATACTTTTTTTTGTACATAAATACATATTATACATAGAAAACACCCAGACCAATACAAACAGACATGTTCATAAACACAAATGTTTGTACTGTGCAGGAATCGAACCCACGACCCTTGGCTCAGAGAGCAGAGGTCACTACCAAATGAGCCACCGAGCCTGTCCAAATATATATATAGGTATACCTATGTAAGTTTATCAGTTGTCTAGTAGTTACCCATTGTACAAGCTTCGGCTTAGTTTGGGCGATGAGTGGCCCAGCGTGGCATGTCTTGGGTTATTTATTATTATTATTCCACAAACCATCACCACGGTAAAATAACCATGAACATCAGCAAGCATGGTGTCCCCAGCATCTATTATACATCACGTGGTTACGCCAGAACAAAGCTATGGGCCTTATAAGGCATCAAGGGTACCGTTTCACAATGCAGTTACCAATACGGAGATGATACATGGTAATAGAAGCCATGATTGGAAGATGATTAAACATACTTTACGCAAACATAGATTGCTCAGTTACTTAACAAATAACCTTTCTGAGTATTGTTAACTTCTATAGAGAACAACCGAGATTACAAGAGGTATTATAATATCGCCACTTAGGGCAAACATCTGGAGGATATACCCATAATCGCCACGCTGGGTACTAATCATCTGGCTTGGCGATCGCAGGGCGTAGCTTCTCGCTCCGGTGACGCTGCTGCCCGTCATCGGTCTGTGGTATTTGAGATGATTATTTCATAAACACTTTCGACTTTGAAACATGTCTTTTAAAAATCACACAGTAGTAACAGTTAGCTATTACTTACTTGTATGTATGTAAGTACATAACAAGTATAATAATAGTGAATCGTGATACGCCGCGAGAGGTGTTTTGATTTTTTTTCTAACTTCTTGTGGAACCCCGACAGGGGTATCGCGGAACCCTAGGGTTCCGCGGAACACACTTAGAGTATGGCTGATCTAGAATAATAAGAACCTAACTGCCAGCTGACTCGCCAAGCAACTATGCCATCGAGGTCGGCTAGTATTCAACTAGAAAGCCTAACTCGGAACCTTGGCCCGTGTCCTATACTTAACCCTTACTTAGTAGGTCTCAAGACAGGATCTGAATTCCCATAGAGCGCTACTTAACTACATAGCGACTATACTTAAGCAGTGAACTCGATAACTGTCTTTGACTGTTCAATTATTTAGAACATACATACTTTAGTACTTTTACGTTAATAATGTTTTAAAATTGTTCCCATTGCAGTAATATGTACTTAGTTCATTTTAGAACTATAATCCTTACTAATATTATAAACGGGAAAGTGTGTCTGTCTGTCTGTCTGAATGTTTGTTTTTCTTTCACGGCAAAACGGAGCGACAAATTGACATGATTTTTTAAGTGGAGATAGTTGAAGGGATGGAGAGTAACACAGGCTACTTTTTGCCCCGTTCTAACCCCCCACTTCCCAAAAATGTGGGGCAACGCGGGCGAAGCCACGGGCACAGCTAGTAATAATATGAAGCTTTCGAATAGTGAAAAAGTAAGAAAATAAATTCAGTAATTTCAGAATTAAATCATAACAAAATATAGGTATAATACGAGTAAATGAACCCAAGACATTCCACTTGCACTAACTAAGCCGAAGCTTGTACACTATGTAACAATTGATACACTTGCTTAAATACTTTTTTTTGTAATTACATACATTATACCTACATACCAGCGACTCAGACCAATACAAACAGACATGTTAGTGAACACAAATGTTTGTACTGTGAGGGAATCGCACCCACGACCGCTAAATAAATAATCATTTATGTAGAATCAAAAGAAATAGAAAATCTTCTATTCTATTCTATTCACTTCGCATTTGGCCGCTGCAATTGTAATTCGATCAGGAGATTATACTTTATTGCTGCCCAAGTCTCATGCTAGAGCTGATGTCATAACGATCACATATAATCTGCTAATCGATGTCTGAACTAAATCGGTGCAGTCAAAAATAACCGCGGACTATGCCAGCGCAGTTCACATTTAAATGTTGCGCAATAGTGTCACTGTAGAGATAAATATTGTAGCGCAAACGCATCAGCAGTGCAATTCATCATCATCATCATCTGCCTATTGCAGTCCACTGCTGGACATAGGCCTCTCCAGTTGTTCGCCACGTACGGCAATCATCTGGAGGATATACCCATAATCACCACGCTGGGCAGGCGGGTTGGCGATCGCAGGGCGTAGCTTCTTGTTCCGGTGACGCTGCTGCCCGTCATCGACCTGTGATATTTAGCTACGCCTTCTATCGTGATGGCTATACCGGCACCAGTCAGTTTGCCAGAGTCTCGTTTGTTGTTCGGCAGGATGCACCACGGGCAGGTGAGGATGGCTTGGAGCGAAAAGGTGATAGGTCGCTCCCTTACTGTGCAATTCAAAAGATTTAAATTCGGTTAGAGCTGCGGGTGTCCATGGGCGGTGTCGACTGCTTACCATCAGGCATCACACTTGCTCGTCTGCCGCATCTCGTATAAACAAACAAAAACTTCAACGGTTTTAGTGGAAACGGCCAAGCTATCATCCTCAGCCTATTGCAGTCCACTGCTGGACACAGTCCTCTCCAGTTCGCCAATTAGGGCAAACATCTGGAGGATATACTCATAATCGCCACGCTGGGCAGGCGGGTTGAAGATCGCAGGGCGTAGCTTCTAGCTCGTCTTCGGTCAGTGGTATTTAGCTAAACCTTCGATTGTGATGGTTATACCGCCACCAGTTGGTTGCCAGCGCCTCGTTTGATATTCACCAGGATGCACCATGGGCATGAGAGGTTGGCTTGGAGTGAAAAGATGATAGGCCTTACATTTTACGCCAGTATCCGTCCTCCGGTCCGGTCTCTTTGCGGGATCGAATCCGAAATGAGGTGATCCGGCAGAGAACCAAAGTTACCGACATAGCTCACCGGATTAGTAAGCTGAAGTGGCAGTGGGCTGGCCACATCAGCCGCAGAACCGATAACCGTTGGGGTAAACGAATTCTGGAGTGAAGACCGCGTATCGGCAAACGTAATTGTAGGACGCCCTCAGGCCACGTGGAGTGACGATTTGCGCAGGACGGCTGGCAAGTGCTGGATGCGAGAAGCCCAAAATCGACCAGAAGTGGCGAACATTAGGAGACTATGTCCAGCAGTGGACTGACACAGGTTGTTGATGATGATGATGATCCAGCCTTTGAGGGGAGGTGATGTGATGTATGGGACTCATACCTCCCAAACAGGGAGGGCATACACACTAATCCCCCCTGTGTTGCCAATAGGCAGCAACTTTAACGGACTCAGGTTTGGTTTCTCAGGTTCTGTTTGCTTTCAGCGATCAGAGCGAAAGAGTGTGTTCAGAGTTTTGCAATACCTACTGTGGAATAGCCTGCCAGCCATATTGCTTCCTGATCGCTACGACTTGTCCTTCTTTAAACACGGTTTAAAGACAGCTCTTTCCTCGCCGTACGCATGGCACGGCATGGCTGTGCCTTGGCATTACTTATGCCATAGGCGGCGGTTATTATTTAACATCAGACAAACATCAAACACCAACAGCAGCAAAAATGATAACAAATTAACCTCATCACTTTACGTTTGTCCTGAGTAATAGAACCCACGACCCACTCAAAAGGCAACTGAACGAGCCAACTACTCAGCACAAAACAGTAACATTTAAAACCGGCCTGGCAGACGGCACGGCGTCTATTCCTGTACCGATTTATAAAAAAGTTTCTTCACAACTTATTTAAAACGCAGTACAACGCAAGCTTGTTTATGGTTAAGAGCAGCTGAAGCAACAGAACCATAGACTAAATAATAACATATTGTTAAGGTCACACCGATGGTCTTAAAACTTGATTCCAGGGTCAAAATAATTACATTACATTTAGTCCGTATTTTAGATTATAAAAATATATTGGACACGCATTTTTCCTTTTTTCATTTAAACAAAAAATAACAAAGATACAAGACATCAAAAGTAGAGTGGGGATCTTTGACGTCACTCATTTGCGAAAAAACGTCACAACGTCACGCGTAATTTTAATGTGCTATATCTTTGTCATTTTTGGTCTAATTTAAAAATGAAAAATACAATGTCTTTTATTTTTTAATAATCTAAAGGACGGACTAATTACTTTTTTTCGGCACCATGCCCATTATATTTTTTGAAAGTTAAATACCACCCTATCTCTTCCCCGTGTCGTTGAACACGACTAAGGGAATATCAGGAAACGGGCAGCAGCGTTTACCAGGGTACAATTGCGGCATAAATCTACCTACCTAAGGCAAATCCTCCGAACAAGAATTGTCATTCGGGAATCGGGAGAGGCTTTTGACTAGGACGTCTTAATCTTAGAATAAGGTGTTATTAGTCTAAGGCCTGAATATACTTAATCCTTACGCCTGATATATAGCGAACAACACGGGCTGGACTGCGTTGTCATCCGCATACCATCCAGACGATGGTGACGCGCATTATGAGGTTCCTCGTTCTTGCCCGCGCCATTAAGTCATGGAATGCCCTTCCAGCTCATGTGTTTCCTTCCTCTTACAATCCTGGGTTCTTTAGGCGGGGCGTGAAACGGCACCTCAGTGGGCGTTCAGGGTGAGGGCGACAGGTTTGCTCTATTGTGCCTGTCGACCTAACTTTTGGACCTCACGACCGCAGTGAGGTTATCCTAAAAGCTCTTCTTATAAAAAAAAGGTCACTGAGCGCAGTAACTCCATGACACGGTACCGTGACCTCCGCAACGAAATTGAAAATTGTAAACACGCCCGAATATAAATAGTTCCAACCACCCAAGTAGCATTTCGGTTAGTTAGTTATGATTATAGCATCATATCCCACGCAGGTACCGGCCGTAAGCTTGTTAATTAGCCCGTCGTAAACATTAGTTAACTTAACTCATTATAATCTCAGTTATTATCTGACCCGACAGGGTTCGTTGGATAATCTTTTTATAGAAAAATTGTAAGTTCGTAACCCGGAATATTAGTGACTAGCTGTGCCGGCGGCGTTGCACGCGTAGATAAAGAGAGGTAGGGCATAGCGAATCTTCGCTCGAATTGAGCTGCCCGTCCGGGGAAGGACCTCCACCCTATAAAATACCGCAGCCAAATGACCTTCGGGTCGTGTTTCTGCTGGTGAGTAGGGTGTCCGGTGCTCGCGGGGGGTTAGGGTTGGCAGTAGCGGCGCTAGACCAAATGTAGGCGTCGGCGACATCAGCTTTGCGAGGCCCTTTTCAAGCCCAGTGGTACCGACTTACCAGTGGTGTTGCCAGACCACTCAGAGCGGCTCTGGCCAAATACTACTCACGCATTCGAAAATAGGTATGTACGAATAACTACACCTTTAAAATTTAGCATTTTTAAACTTTTTGCGAGGCCCCCACAGGCGCGAGGCCGTCGGCGGTCGCCGACGTCGCCGACGCCTAGCGCCGCCACTGAGGGTTGGGCCGGCATGGCAGTGGCAACTGACAGGTGACTGACCAGTTACTTGCCAGTTGTCACAGCGACTTGGGCCTCTCTTTCGCTTTCCATCAGGCGTAGGGAAGCCATTATGTCGAGCCACTATAAAAAAAAAGATATCGGGTTAAAAAAACGGACTTACATAAAATGGTGCTTAAATTTTAATTTAGACCTCTAGCAATACATTGATGAAAACCGCATTCAATTCCATGCAGTCTTGGAGAGTAAGGCTAAGCTGGCGTCGAAAAAGCTCGGTGTGCTCAACAAAGCGAACTTGAACGCGGTACTTCACCCCTGTGCAAAGACTATAATAAATAAATAAATATCAGACAACATCACATACATTGCTCCGATCCCAAAGTAAGTAGCTTAAGCACTTGTGTTATGAGTATCAGAACAACGAAGGTACCACAAATAAATACTTAAATACAAATATAAACACCCAGACACGGAACAAACACAAGTGTTCATCACACGAATGTTTGTCCCGGGTGGGAATCGAATCCCACGACCCTTGGTTCAGAAGGCAGGGGTCACTACCAATTGAGCCACCGAGCCAGTCAAAACTGTGGCTCTATAAAGCGCAAGTCAGACCGCAGATGGAGTACTGCTCTCATCTGTGGGCTGGAGCACCTCGATACCAGCTGCAGCCTTTCTATGCCGTGCAGAGACGTGCCATTTACTACCTTTACCGCTGCATCAAAGATAACAGTTGCGCAAGCAATCCGCTTGCCCGGCTGGTATCCCAACGCTCAAAAATGCTCACGACTAGGAGCGATTAGTTCACTATCCGGCTCGAAGGACCAAAATGTACAATGTTGTACTCCAATATGGACTTTACCGTGTAGGCAATAAAAATCACTTTCACAGTAATGCTGTTTATTCCCAAGTATATTGAAGTCAACCTAACCAAAAGTATGGGCGGAAGGTCTATGTTTGGAAAATAATCTTTACACCGCGAGTCAGGCAATCAGACTGATGTCAAAAGTGTCACCATCTGTTCGCGAGAAACGGAACTAAAAATAACAATAAGAAAATGACGTAAACCTTCAAACAAACATCAAACAAAAATCCTACGATAAAACCACCACTAAATAAACATAAACAAACAAAATCACTTTCTAAACAACTTTATTAGTTTCCAAACGAATTGTCATAAAACTTTCACCGAAACACGAAGGAATAGCTTACTATTTTTACTATAACACCGTTGGCCCCATTTTCACCATCTAACCCTTTAACCCTAGAAAGATAAACTTATTTTTTTGTACAGAAAAGATAAACAGGCGCCTCAGAGGCGCAAAATTTTAAATACTGATTTATTTACATATTTAAATAGAATTAGGTACTTTTTTATGTATGAATTAAATGTTACATTATTATTAATTAAAACAAAACACAAATAGGTATTATTATTTGTTTATTTTAAGGAATAATGTTAAATTTTCAAAAATGTAACAAAAAGTAGACATTTTTTACAGTACTAACAATTTTTAAGTTTTTTTTTATGAATAGCTAACTTTTTATAACATTTTGTCTTACTAACTAATAAGTTACAATATAATCAGTCTCAAATCACAAAAAATACTGAAAAAATCACAATTTATTAACATTTGTTGCAAACATCTTTTTTATGTTTTCCACATACGGTATTTTTACATTTCGTACAAGTCATCTTAGACATTCTCTTTTTTTGTTGTTGTACAAATGCTACAATAATGCCGTACTTTAGTCGGAGGTTCTTTATCAGCTTCTTGAGGAAGTTCTGGATTAGCCTCTGGTACTTGTGGTAGGATCTTCTCTATATTTTCTCTCAAACTTCTTTGCAACGTAAGAATGCGCAGTCTAGATCTCATCCACGGTACACACAGTTCAATCGACAATTGTTTTATGTACTCTCTACGGTTTATTGTTTTTTTGACAACAAATTGTGAGTGTAAATTATATAAGAATTGACAAAAGCTATGTTCAACATTACATAAAACATTGTCATCGGCCATCTGTTAGTTTTCCTAGAACAAGACATCGAAGAACACACCTAAAAACCATTAAAATTAATTTAGTAATAATAAAATATCTTTATATTTACCATAAATGCGTAATAATAGGTAAAAAGTAAAAAAAAAGTAAATCACTAATACATGTGCGAAAGTTACACAGAAGATAAACTTGCGCCTCTGGAGCGCAACGCAATGTCATAGCGGCAAAACTAAAGTACTTACCGGACAGCAGCGGACGTCCCTCGGACGTGTTGACTGACGACTGAGTTAGCTCGAAAACACAAGTGTAAACTCGCGCGGGTTAAAAAGATACAGCGATATATCAGTTTCGCGGGCGCCTCTGAGGCGCAGTTTATCTTTCTAGGGTTAAAGACTAATTAAGATAAATAAACTAACGCTATGCGGAAACGTACGGGTTATATTTTGGAAACCTTCTAGAAGAGTTACGATTGAAATATTTAAAAACACTTCCTCCTGCCTTTTAATCTGACTAATTTGTTCGAAGTTTTATGTTAATATTTTTGAATAGAAATTAACGTGATTAATTAGTTAAAAGATTTTTTTTAAGGAGAGCTTTCATAATGGCTCTACCCACCTGATGGTAAGCGGTCGTGAGGTAAAAAAGTTAGGTCGACAGGCACAATAGGACAAAGACATTGCGCCTGTCGCCCAAGTTCTGAAATTATGTAATTAAAAACAAAAATTGATGGGCCTAATGGTGAAACGGTTAGAGTGTTAAGCTTACATAGCGGACGATTTAAAGGTTCCAGGATCAATTTTGGTCGAGTCAGTTTGAGAAATGATTTTTTCTAAAAGCTTGTTAGATAGTCAAGCTATAACTGACGGATGCAAACGTGATCAAAGATACTTCACAGATGTTTAACAGAGACAAGTGGATAAACCATACTATTGGCTGATTAGCTGATAATGTCAAATCCCTACTCTTTTTGATAGCTACGTGAAAAGAAATAAAATAGAATTAGGAACATTTATTACTAAAAGATGGGACGAGGTGGTGATTTGTATTCTTTATCCCATCCACAGCAATCACTGGAGGGACTTTTTGTCGAAAGAATAAATTGTATAAGTTAATGTCATCACTCTTCATTAAAAGAGATAAAGAATAAAAATATTATGTTAGTCCATCCTTTATCAAACAGCGCTCTAAGTATTTAAAAAACTTAACAACCAAATGACCAATTAAACACAAAAGCACCACAAAAAAAAATACAGAAGACCATGTCATAACTGTCAACGAATCGAAAATCCACCCTAAACTCAATTGTTTTTATAATACTAAAGACATATTTCCGATTCGGGCCGGGACCACCGTAGTCGAACCGTAAAAATGATGAAAACACATCCCTATTTCATTTTATTTCTAAAGTGAAAAGAACTTTAGGTTAAAAAGAATAAAGTTCATGTTTCGAAGCGGTTAAAAATAGGTAGTCCATTTATTTTTTCTCTCGTAGTCCTTTAAGTGTCATTAACGGAATGTAATGCTCGGTCATTCGGTGAGATGCGTGTTTAATGCGATGGACACGTTCACGACTAACTTAACTTTGATGATCCCAAAAAAAAACCATAATTAATTCCCACTAGGAGTCCCTTAAGCTGCATTTAGGGTACGCTTTGAAGTTACTTCAAGAAGTTATGCACTTGCAAACTGTTACTTAACTGGCTCGATAGTTCTTTGGTAGTGACAAGCATTGGTGTGATGAATATTTGTGTTTGTTCCGTGTCTGGGTGTTTGTATGTATTTTAATTTAAGTATTTGACAACCCCTTATCATACTCATAGCACAAGCGCCCAAGCTACTAACTTTGGGATCGGTTTGTATGTGATGTTGTCCGATATTTATTTAGTTCATCAAACATAAGTCTATCCATTTGTACATTTAAAAAAGTAAGTCTTTTTCTCATTCTCATTATGAGGACATTACAGGAGTAAATTGCTTTAATATTATATAGGTACAAACAAAGAATCTACCTATCTCATACCATAAATAGCAAGTTTAGGTTAC
The DNA here is from genome assembly GCA_031163375.1 of Conogethes punctiferalis. NCBI lineage: Eukaryota > Metazoa > Arthropoda > Insecta > Lepidoptera > Crambidae > Conogethes > Conogethes punctiferalis. Next base: position 9,882,011 of record CM062102.1, on the reverse strand, counting down.
ATCAGTTTCATTCTGAAAGTGTATGTTCAATCAACATACGATTAAGATATTTGTAGAATTTCATATCTCGTTTAAACCAAACCTAACCGCAAATAGTAAGTTTGTAATCCAATCAAAAACCGTGTGTGGTCGTTTTTTTGAGCGCGCGTAAAATCATTTAATTGAGTTGTAAAAATAAACTCACAAAAGAAATGAAGTGATTTCGTTTCGAGTTGAGTGACGCCCATCCTATTATTTATTTTTTGTAATGAAAGTATCGTGTTTCTTTTTGATTGTGTTCTGAATTTAGTGTGTATGAGAATTCACCGTTTTAAAGTTTCACGGTCATTGTTTTAACTGTACAAATAAGTAACGGATTTTTTACCGTCGTAATTATTTTGGCCCTGGAAACATCCCTGTTGACAAAACATTTAAATAACCCAAGACATGCCACACTGGGCCACACAGCGCCATCTAGACCCAAACTAAGCCGAAGCTTGTACTATGGGTACTAGACAACTGATAAACTTACTTAGATACATTTCTTTTTTATGCACACAAATGTTTGTAATGTGTGGGGATCGAACCCACTACCAATTCAGCCACGGAGCCAGTCTATTTATACAGTTACTTGTCCGATGGCGCTACCATTTAGGCTTCTCTTCCGCTTTCATCAGGCGAAATGAAGCCACTATGCTATGAATAAAGCTCTATATTTTCTTACCCACATGAAGAAACAGGGAAATCAGGACGCGTGATAGATTTACCGCTCACGCCCCGAACTATGCAGAGTCAATTTACTTGGTTAAATACCGTAAAAATACGTAATGTCATTATTAAGGGCACGTCAGTCACGGTAGAGCCCTTTGTGACGTTTTAATTACTTGTTTTTAAAGAAATGGAAGTAGAAAATGTGGGAGCAAAGAACTTCAGAATTACTTGAAATCTGCCGGCAGAGTACCAAAGACATAGCTCACCGGAACAGTAAGCTGAAGTGGCAGTGGGCTGGCCACATCAGCCGCAGAACTGACAACCGTTGGGGTAAACGAGTTCTGGAGTGGAGACCGCGTCTCGTGCAAACGTAGTGTAGGACGCCCTCAGGCCAGGTGGAGTGACGATTTGCGCAGGACGGCTGGCAAGGGCTGGATGCGAGAAGCGCGGGATCGAACAAGGCGGCGAACATTGGGAGAGGCCTATGTCCAGCAGTGGACTGATTCAGGCTGATGATGATTCCATGATAACAATACAACTCTAAAAACTGCAAACGTACCATTTAAAAAGTTGCTATGAGACGCAAAGCTTTAACTAATTTTTAATCGCATTTTTTCCTCATCTTAGCAAGATAGATAGATATTCTTTATTGCATACCATATAGTTGAGTCAAAAAGTAGGTATGATAGATACGACAGTCGTACGGGTACAACGTAGGCCGTTTTATCGCTGTAAGCTCCATCGATCTTTTTCAGAGACCTTTGCGTAGAAGAATGTACTTATATACTCAGAGGCGCAATTATCCGGCCACTTATGTTTTTCGTTTTTTCTAAAATTTTATTTAAGAATTAAATATTATATTTAGCAATATTAAAGATAACATCATTTCAGATGAAAAACAAAAGAAATCATGAAGCGCTTAGTTATTATAACCAAAGTTATACCACAATAAAGAATTGGCCGGTTAATTGTGCCTCTGAGTTTATTCGTCTGAACTTCGCCTTAACACAACCGTGCTCTCGTGTCTGTCAGATTTCAAGCTTGTCACCTTGTACAAGACGGGGCGCGACGGATCGCAAGCTACACGTTTTATTGTGTACAATCGCTCATAAGGTAACGTTGTATTAAGATGTCAACTACAGCTTCAAATGTCAACTTCAGATTAAAATGTGAATTGTAATAAATTATATCTCGAAAAATATATCAAATTACCACCAATCGGTGGTATCATCCCACCATATACCATCGGCGGTAATCAGTTACTGAAAATACACGAATTTCATTTATGAGTACGTATACGTACTTGGCCTATGACACTGCCGTGGCTCCAAACATAACTCATTTATAATATTTACCTGAAACAAACAAAGAAATATTATTAGAACCTTATTTGCAGTACAAACAAGTTTGAGTACTTATACGAAGGTAACTATGGAAAAACATAAATGACGTACGTGACATAGTATTATGAGAAATAACACATTATAGTTCATTCGCGTTAAGAAAATAGTGACTCATCACCGACTGCCGGCCAAGCCACACCCCCTAGCCAATTAAAACGCTAGAAATTATAATTTCTAGCGTTAGCCACACCCCCTAGCCAATTAAAACGCTAGAAATTATAATTTGGGGGTGTGGCTTGGCCGGCAGTCGGTGATGAGTCACTATTTTCTTAACGCGAATGAACTATAGTATTAAAGTAAGTAATAATTTATATTTTATTTACTTAACCAGTTAACGATGGTTAAATAAAATTAGAGTTGAATTATTTAATTAAATTCTTTGTATAGGGTGATATTCCTCACACACTAAGAGCGGCTGTACACGAATTGATTGAAGCAGTTGAGACTAACTGCATAAGGCCAGGCGCGCACTACGAGTACAAAAACGCAGCGCCTGGTCTAAAGCCGCGTCCGCGCAGTGAACTATAGTCATTAATAATAAATAAATACGCCACCAGTCGGTTGCTAGCACCTCATTTGTTATTCAGCAGGATGCAACAAGTTAGGGTGGCCTATGGGTTATGGGTATATCCTCCAGAAGTTTGTTCTAGTTGGTGAACAGCTGGAGAGGCCTGTGTCCAGCAGTGGACTGCAATAGGCTGATGATGATGATGAGGGTGGCTTGAGATGAAAATATGACATGTCGCTCCCTTACAGTTACACCCATAAATAATCCGATAAACATGTCTTATTTCTTAATGATATAGTTATTTCATTATTCCGACTTTCCGTTGGTCGTTAAGACAAAACATAAGTGCAATAAGTATTTTCTTTTATCCGACTAATCGTGTAAACATTTAAGTTAACATTCCTTAACGCGTTCGGAAATAACGACGGTCACTTGCATTTTGAAAACACTGGTTGTATTTACAAACCGGTAGGTATGTTTGTACGTTATATACTGGTAGGAAGACGATAACCGAGGATATCCGCTTCCATGAAGTTTCCTACTTTCAGATAAAACATCATCATCATCATCAGCCTATTGCAGTCCACTGCTGGACATAGGCCTCTCCAGTTGTTCGTCACTTAGAGCAACAGCTGGAGGATATACCCATAATCGCCACGCTGGGCAGGCGGGTTGGCGATACCAGGGCGTAGCTTCTCGCTCCGGTGACGCTGCTGCCCGTCATCGGCCTGTGGTATTTAGCTACGCCTTCAATAGTGCTGGTTATCCCGCCACCAGTCGGTTTGCCAGCGCCTCGTTTGTTGTTCGGCAGGATGCACCACGGGTAGGTTAGGATGGCTTGGAGCGGAAAGGTGATAGGCCGCTTCCTTACATCGGCCTGTGTTAAGCTACGCCTTCAATTGTGATGGTTATGTGACAAATCATATCATACGTAATGTATACTGTAAGTGCATACTGGAAGTACTAAGTACAGACTTAGCATAGGTTACCTATGTATTTTAATTGTGCATCTTAGGAAACGTGCTTAACTCATTAGGTACCTTATTTACCTTTAAACCACAATGATATTTATGTTTGGTCCCACAAAATGATGTCATATCCTTGTATGTCACCGTGTTTTGGGAGTATTTCCTACCAATATTAGCTAGAATTAAATAAAGCTCATATTTCATAATAGCTTCATTAAACTTTAAGTCAACGGGAACATTTATACCAGTATATTTGGATCTCCGAAGTCTTCACCTAAACCTGTAAAATGAGGTCGGACTAAATTGGACATATTTAAACAAATCCAAAATTTTTAGACCTTTGAAATCTTTAAAAATGTTTCAGTTGAGGGGTCCAAATATGTTGGTGGCTATAACAAAAAGATAACTACCGAAATTTCATGACCTCTCGTATGTGAGAAAATTCACTGATTGAGAGGTCCATTCATACTGGTGGTCGGCAAATATATCACAATAATGGTAAGTGTAGGAATGCGTTTGTGTAACAGTAAGTTCAGTCAAGTTGCCCACATAACGCGTTACCGGTAGGACAGTGTCAATATGAGGTCAAAACTAGTTGGGGCACTTTGTTGCCTTTCGTGTACAACGACCGCAAAGTAGAGAAATATTTTTCACGTTAGAGCAGAAGTGTATGAAGCCTTGAAATTTGAGCCACTTTATAGAGGACACTCTAGGCTCAAATTTGGTTATTCAAATTATCATCATTACTTACTAATATAAATGGAAAGTGTGTCTGTCTGTCTGTATGTGTGTCTTTCTTTCACGGCGAAACGGAGCGACGAATTGACGCGATTTTTTAAAGGGAGATAGTTGAAGGGATGGTGAGTAACATAGGCTACTTTTTGCCCCTTTCTAACATAATAAACACTTCTGAGACACACCTATTTGAACGCGGGCGAAGCCGCGGGCACAGCTAGTGTACTTATATAGGGATGTAAGGGAGCGGACTATCATCTATGCGCTCCAAACCAACCTCACCTGCCCGTGGTGCATCCTGCCGAATAACAAACGAGGCGCTGGCAACCGACTGGTGGCGGTAAAACCATCATAATTAAAGGCGTAGCTAAATACCACAGACCGATGACGGGCAGCAGCGTCATTGGAGCGAAAAGGTACGTACGCCCTACGATCGCCAACCTGCCTGCCCAGCGTGGCGATTATGGGTAAATCCTCCAAATGTTTGCCCTAAGAGGCGACAAATATATCACATAGATTTGGATGACAATTATCATTGGGAGCTATATAAATCGCTGTCTAGTACTCAAAATACAAGCTTCGGCTTATTTTAAAACTATATTCATCATCAGCCTATTGCAGTCCACTGCTGGACATAGGCCTGTCCAGATCGCCATCTAGGGCCAACTTCTGGAGGATATACCCACAATAGCCACGCTGGGCAGCCGGGTTGGCGATTGCAGGGCGTAACTTCTTGCTCCGGTGACGCTGCTGCCCGTCATCGGCCTGTGGCATTTAGCTACGCCTTCTATCGTGATGATTTTACCGCCACCATTCGGTTTGCCAGAGCCTCGTTTGTTGTTCAGTAGGATGCACCACGGGCAGGTGAGGATGGGTTGGCGCGTAAAGGTGATAGGTCGCTCCCTTACATCCCAAAACAAAAACTATATTAATTATTATTAATAACCCAAGACATGCCTCGCTGGGCCACACAGCGCCACCTAGCCCCAAACTAAGCCGAAGCTTGTACTATGAGTATATGTCGCTGTGTGGCCCAGCGTAACGTATCTTGGGTTATTTATTACTATTTTTTCCCATCCCCATACTTCATACATCCCCGTGTATCATTTCCTCCACATCTGACACTATTAGCATCATTACCGTAAAGCCTGATTTAATCATTCCCGCACATGATCGATGCATCATTACCGGCCCTTGTGAAACCACATCATTAGGCTGGTCTTGCGTCCCTTTCTAGCACGTACAGAAAGTTATGCTCCGTCTCTGTTTGGCAGGGAGCGGTGTTAGGGCTTGTAATCTTGATAGTCGTATCCGTATGTGTATGTATAGCTTTAGGTTGTCATTTATAGGTAGGTATTATGTTGATCAGTATAATTTGGGTGTTGTGCGATAAATATTACACCTACTTGCAGATTCGATCCCAAAATAAGTAACTTAGCACTTTGTATAATCAGAATCAACCAAGATATTTTAAAAACTTAGTCAGGTATGTGTAGGTATTTTATAAACTGATTACTTATACACTTTACAAACTGTGATGTGCGTGCATGTACACACACACATCTTCGCACATTTTTGTGCATGAAAGTGTCTGTTTTTAGAAAATATATCTAAGAAAGTTTATCCGTTGTCTAGAGTAGCCATATGATAGTATTACGAGCTTCGTTCTAAAAAAAAAACCTTATTTCTTCGGCTTGGTTTGGGACTAAAAAAAAAAGACGCTGGGCCACAGTGTTTTTTTTATAAGAAGAGCTTTTAGTATGACCTCACTCCATCTGATGGCAAGCGGTCGTGAGGTCCAAAAGTTAGGTCGACAGGCATAATAGAACAAACTCATTGCGCCTGTCGCCTCACTCTGAAGGCCCACTGAGATGCCGTTTCACGCTCCGCCTAAAGAACCCAGGATTGTAAGAGGAAGGAAACACATGAGCTGGAAGGACATTCCATGACTTAATATCATGTGGCAAGAACGAGAAACAAGACCTCTTGGTGCGCGCCACCGTCGTCTGGATGGTATCCGTATGACAACGCTGTCCAGCACGTGTTGTACGGGAGTGGAAAGGAGAGGATGTACCGAGTTGGAATAACTCTTCGGAGCATTCCCCATTGTAAAGACGATAGAGAACACTAAAACTGTCTAAGAGAGATTTTATTTAATTTATCTGTTAACCATAAAACAACATACATATCATCATCATCATCATCAGCCTATTACAGTCCACTGCTGGACATAGGCCTCTCCAGTTGTTCGCCACTTAGAGCAAACATCTGGAGGATATACCAATAATCGCCACGCTGGGCAGATGGCGGGTTGGCGATCGCAGGGCGTAGCTTCTTGCTCCGGTGACGCTGCTGCCCGTCACCGGTCTTTAGTATTTAGCTACGCCTTCAATTGTGATGGTTATCCCGCCACCAGTCGGTTGCCAGCGCCTCGTTTGTTAGTCGGCAGGATGCACCACGGGTAGGTGAGGTTGGCTTGGAGCGAAAAGATGATAGGCCGCTCCCTTACATCCCACAAACATACATATCAAACACAACCAAGTAGATAAATTCACACAACACTACTATATTATGTATTGCAAAACCCACGAGCCTTTAAAAATATGAGATGCAATTTCCACGCATTCGCCATTGCACTGAAAGAATAACTCTTCGAGAAGACAGGTGCATTGCATTATTTATGGGCTGTTAAACGTAACTTGCTACGCGTCCTCGGCAATGCACTTAAAGGATGGCATTCAGCGAGCATTCGCGACATGAAGTTGTGTCTGCGAACAAAGTTTTTACGCTCGTAAAGTTCTTTTTTTTGTTTCGAAATTCCGCTCAGTTGCAAGCTTTTGTCACTGAGAACCTACAAATTGTTTACACATGTTCAAAACTTCGTTGTTGTTTTTTGTGGGAAAATATCGTCTCGTTAGTAAAATCTGTTCGTGAATGTTTTTTTATGATTTTACAGAAACTGGGTTGTAGTTCAGCTGGCGCGCGGTACGAGAGGTCATTGCCCTCATCATCATCAGCCTATCGCAGTCCACTGCTGGACATGTGCCTCTCCAGTTGTTCGCCACTTAAGGCAAACATCTGGAGGATGTACCCATAATCGCCACGCTGGGCAGGCGGGTTGGCGATCGCAGGGCGTAGTTTCTCGCTCCGGTGACGCTGCTGCCCGTCAGGTCATTGCCCTGTTGCCAAACAATTAGCTGACAATTTTAGGAAAGACAAATCACCTTGGTAGTAATTACTATGACTTCTATACTCTTATTTGAATCTTTATGGGAGTTGTTATTTATTTTCAGAAATACTTGGGCAAACATTCGCATGAGGAATATTTGTGTTTGTTCCGTGTATGGGAGTTTGTATTTAAGTACACATATGTGGTACCTTCGTCGTTTTGATACCAAAAACACTAATGATGATCTCTATTTATTTATTTACTTACTTCTAACTTTGCTAATTACGGTAAAGGTTACTCACATTAAGTAATGATTCATCTCTCAAGTTGCAAGTAACCTTGAATCTAAGCATCGCTTATAAAACCAATCGGATTAGTCACAATTAAATGCGAGAACTTTACTCTGGCGCCTATAGTCAATGAACATTTAATAGGCCTCAAGGAAGTTATAAGTTTCCCTCCAGTTATTATGAAATTAGTCTACATCCTTAACTTAAACCCTTTTCACAAGGCTGCTTATTCTCAGGGTATAAAACGGTTTTTTTTTTTCAATTCAATTTATATGATTGAAAGAGGGGATTAAAAGTTTTATGGATGAATCGTCATTTTGATAGAATCTTGAATCTTATATTTTATTTATTTAATCTTTATTGCACATAAAAAACAAAAGACATAATGCCGCGTAGGCATTCTCTACCAGTCAACCATTGGGCTAAGCAGAAACAGTAAAAAGGTAGTGTGCTACATACAAACAAATAGGAAAATACGAGACTTTTATGAAGAACCAAAACACAAATGAAAAACATAACATTTTGCCAAGAGCTGGATGCGAGAGGCCCGGGACCGATCGAAGTGGCGAGCATTGGGAGAGGCCTATGTCCAGCAGTGGACTGTGACGGGCTGATGATGATGATGAACACAATATAAACGTTGTAATATTGTAACTTTGCCAAAGAATACTTTATCAATAATGTATGGTTGAACCTATGATAGGCTTTTTGCTTTTTGAATAACAAACGAGGCGCTGGCAACCGACTGGTGGCGGTATAACCATCACAATTGAAGGCGTTGCTAAATACCACAGACTGATGACGGGCAGCAGCGTCACCGGAGCGAGGAGCTACGCCCTGCGATCGCCAACCTGCCTGCCAAGCGTGGCGATTATGTATGTATATCCTCCAGATGTTTGCCTTAGGTGGCGAACAACTGGGGAGGCCTATGTCCAGCAGTGGGCTGATGATGATGATAACTTTATCAATATTGACTCTATACATATTAAAAAGAAACGTTACAACATAAAAATGCATTAATCTCGAAATGCATACGACGGTTACCAATCGAGTGTTTGTTCTCAAACTAGGGCATACCCTATTTGTATGTGACAACAGATGGCCAATTAACAGAGAACATGTTCAATACGTGGTATCAAGCTTCAGCTCAAGCAAATATATAGTACAGAGGAATGCTCGTTTTGGGCCCAGGAGTTCACAACAAATGTAAATTTTTAAATAATCTTAAATAAATTTACTTTATTTTTGACCTTGCTGCTTGCCAAGTTGGAGATAATTTAAGGAAATATAAATAAAACAAACAAAAAAAGATGTAAGGGAGCGACCTATCACCTTTTCGCTCCAAGCCATCCTCACCTGCCCGTGGTGCATCCTGCCGAACAACAAACGAGGCTCTGGCAAACCGACTGGTGGCGGTAAAACCATCACGATAGAAGGCGTAGCTAAATACAATACCACAGGCCGATGACGGGCAGCAGCGTCACCGGAGCAAAAAGCTACGCCCTGCGATCGCCAACCCGCCTGCCCAGCGTGGCGATTATGGGTATATACCCCACCTCCAGAAGTTTGCCCTAGGTGGCGAACAACTGGGGAGGCCTATGTCCAGCAGTGGACTGCAATAGGCTAATGATGAAACAAAAAAACAATTCAATGAAAAACCATGGAGGTAGAATATAAAATAGCATGAGTTCGATATTATCAGTGTTGCCTTTACTGAATAATTCATTGGAAAGCTACATTTACCCCGAGATACATGGGCTATATTTATTTACTAGAAACTATTAGGGATCCGTACTAAAATTATTTAGTATTTATCTACACTAATATTATAAAGAGGAAAACTTTGTTTGTTTGGTTGTAATGAATAGGCTCAAAAACTACTGGACCGTTTTTAAAAATTCTTTCACCATTCGAAAGCTACATTATCCACGAGTGTGTCCACGAGTAACATAGGCACAATTTTATTTTGGAAAAAAAAACTTTACGCGGACGAAGTCGCGGGCGGAAAGCTAGTATTATATATTAACATAACCCAATGAAATGTTTGTATTATAATAAAAATTAAAATTCCCTAAGCGTAGTGAGGGCGATTCGCTGCCGTGCTAATTTTACTACTAAGCACTTATTATCAAACACTGCACCCCATTTATAATTATAGCAATTGACGTAGCAATCAATACATATAATAAAACAGTAAGTATGTCTGTTTATTGAGTATTAGCTGTGCCGGCGACGTCGCACGCGTGGATATCAGGTTTCAAAAATAAGGACTTCCATAAAATGGTGCTTAAATTTTAAGTTAGACAGAGGTCTAGAGAGCAATATATTGGTCAAAACCGCATTCAATTCCATGCAGTAGTTTCTGCGTGATGCGCGTTTAAACATACAGATAAAAAAATTTCACGTTTTCCCAACAACACAGTTTTAAGTTACCTGCCCAGGAGTATGAAGAATAATTGTAAGTACCAAGTTTCGTTAAAATCCGTTGACAACAGACAGACATACAGACAGGCAGACAGACAGACAAAAATTTTACTGTTTGCATTTTTGGCATCAGTATCGATCACTAATCATCCCCTGATGGTTATTTTGAAAATATATTTAATGTACAGAATTAACCTCTCTACAGATTTATTATAAGTTTACAAAGAACGTATGGTTGAAAGGAACATTAATAGAGCCAGAATTAAAATACAAAATTCTGTCTGTACCTACATACTAATTTCCGAAACTAATTGGGCGGTAATTAGTCTGTTTTAAAATCCAATAAAGAGTATTTTTTGGTATTAGTACTAAAATGCGCAACGTTTATAGACATAATTCACACAACACTTATACGATTAGCAAAAATTATCTTATCTAGAATAGTTTTATCTTTTATCGCTATACTTTTTATCATAGCGCCATTTCAATATTTTGAAGTGTTTTTCTAGTGTGCAAAACGGATAGGCATAAAGATAAGCTGTTGGAGACGTAATGTCTCCCGGAACTTGTATTTTTAATTTTATGATAAAGGGGTAAAAAGGGGGGCTCAAAGTAAGTATTTGAATTTGAAAGTATCTTGGTGGCTTTTTTTCCAAATGACTACGATGATGGCCAGGCCGGCCTTGTCATCATCACCGGACTGTTGGGCGAGCGGAAGGCTCTCACCCCTAAATCTTGTTGGTAATCATCATTGGTCCACTGCTGGACATAGTCCTCCAGTTAATCGCAACTTTCGTCAAACATCTGGAGGGCCATAATTCACCACGCTAGGCAGGAGGGTTGGTGACCGCAGTATGTTTTTGCCAAACTTTTGGTTATATGTGCGTGCGATACGAGTGAGGACCGAGTTGGCAGAATAGTTGGTCGTATGACGAGGGACGTGCAGCAGCGGGCGTGTGGCGCGTGCGGCGCAGCGGTGTGCAAAATGCCATGCTGGCCAACAGATCCGGGCAGTCAAGTCTGCCGTTCAGAATGTCGAACAGGATAGACATATCCATCAGATCGCGTCTCTCCTCTAAGGTTAAGAACCCATGTCGCCGACAGTTTTCTAAATAGGACCCTGGGCGGATTCGCAGGCGGTAATTCAGATATTTGATAAATTTAACTTGGACACGTTCTAATCGACTGATGTGTTGTTGTAGCTGCTGCTCGTTTCCTGATATTCCCTTAGTCGTCTCCTACAACACCCATTTTGACTGGCTCGGTGGCTCAATTGGTAGTGACCTCTGCCTTCTAAGCCAGGGGTCGTTAGTTCGATCCCCAGACATTACAAACATTTGTGTGCATGAACATGTCTGTATTGGTCTGGGTGTTTTCTATGTCAAATATGTACTTATTTACAAAAAAACATGTATCTAAGTAAGTTTATCAGTTGTCTAGTACCCATAGTACAAGCTTCGGCATAGTTTGGGGCTAGATGGCGCTGTGTGGCCCAGCGTGGCATGTCTTAGGTTATTTGGGTAATATATGTATTAAATAAATAAAAAAAAAATAACTTACGTACAAATTCGTACACGTGTTATACGTTCAAAGAGAGTTTGCGAAGGACCGTCCCCTAGCACACTCTATACGAATATTCGGAGAATCAGAACCGTTCGTGCGTGTATGTACGTGTATCGTGCGTATACGCACGTATATCGTACTTGTACGTACGTGTATAAATGCACGAAAACGTATACATATCGTTTGGCCTCAGTATTTAGTAGGCGGCGCTTAAAACTTAGATTTATCTTTGTAAGACTAAACAGTCAATTACATGTAAATATGACAATGTAATTAATTTATCATGTATGTTTGTTGCGAATGTAAATACAAGATAACTTTGGAATATTATCTACTTGCTACTAAATGAGGTCAAAGAAATAAATGTGCGTTAATCTATAATGTTAGTATTTAACCCTTGACATATTTCTGTCATCATCATCATCATCAGCCTATTGCAGTCCATTGCTGGACATAAGCCTCTCCAGTTGTTCGCCACTTAGGGCAAACATCTGGAGGCAATAATACCTATAATCGCCACCCTGGGCAGGCGGGTTGGCGATCGCAGGGCGTAGCTTCTCGCTCCGGTGACGCTGCTGCCCATCATCGGTCTGAGGGATTTAGCTAAGTCTTAAATTGTGATGGTTATACCGCCACTAGTAGGTTACCAGCGCCTCGTTTATTATTCGGCAGGATCCACCACAGGCGGGTGAGGTTGGCTTGGAGCGAAAAGATGATAGGCCGCTCCCTTACACCCCAAAAGAATGAAAAATGAATACAAATTACTGTATTCATCCCTATACTTAGAGCAAGTCCATTGACTGGCTCTTTTGGTCGTTATCGCCACTTTGTGAACCATCGTCGATATTTCAATCAACGGAAACAATTAAAAATGCCAAATAAATTTTCACGTACAATGAAAAAAGTAATCAATCTTATCATAAAATTTGTATAAGCGTAAAATTTGACGAATTCCTAAGATAATTTTGCGACTATTCCTAGATAAGAGAGGTAGGGCATAGCGAATCTTCGCTCGAATTGAGCCGCCCGTCCGGGGAAGGACCTCCACCCTATAGAATACCGCAGTCAAATGACCTCTGGGTCGTGTTTCTGCCGGTGAGTAGGGTTTCCGGAGCTCGTGGGGGGTTAGGGTTGGGCCGGCATGGCGGTGGCAACTGACAAGTAACTGACCAGTTACTTGCCCGTTGTCACAGCGACTTGGGCTTCTCTTTCGCTTTCCATCAGGCGTAGGGAAGCCATTATGTCGAGCCACTATAAAAAAAAAAAAAAAAAAAAGATAAAGCACTAGCATTGGAATTTATGAAAGCCACTACTTTAGCTCATCATCATCATCAGCCCGTGGCAGTCCACTGCTGGACAAAAGCCGACTGGCAAATGCTGGATGCGAGAATCCCAAAATCGACCTAAGTGGCGACACCGCTCTGCTCCGATTGATCGTAGCGTGATGATAAGTATACTATAGCCTGCCCAGAAGTATGAAAAATAATTGTACCAAGATTCGTTAAAATCCGTTCAGTAGTTTTTGTTTCTATAACGAACATACAGACAGACAAACATTTTACTGATTGCATTTTTGGCATCAGTATCGATCACTTATCATCCATGTAATATTCTTCTAAAAACTATCTTTTTAAAAGAATATTACATGGACAGAATGGACCTCTCCACAGATTTATTATAATAATAAATAGAAGATGAATCATTCAGATGCATTCAAGTTTATAATTTATTCAAGACTACACAGTATTTTGGTATATTTTAATAACATTCGTCATCCAATCAAAAGTAAATATTACTGTAATAACAAAACCAGATAAATCGAATAGGTATAATATTCCACAGCTCTGTAATGCATTTTATATTCTACACCTAAGTGTAACTTAGAATGCATCACATAGAACCTATAAAGTGAAAGAACTTTCTATCAAATATGTTCTCTTGCGTGGCCTAACAATTGATTTCTGATATCAATACATTTTTCATTATTTTGGTTTAGTACAATAGTCTCAACAAATCTTAATTTCATAGAGATTTCTAAGATTGCCTAGAAGAGATCGCGATCGATTGGAGCGATAAGGCCGCCTAACTGTACAACTAATGTCTGTTTTACTAGTTTTTAAGTTGATTGTATGGTGTGCAATAAAATATATATATCTATTTCCAATAATAAGTGTTGGGCAAAACATTAAATGTTTTTTTATATTTTGCTATTTCATAGGTTATATTTAGTTCTACCTTTCTCCATATTTTCATTAATCATCTTATCATATCTTAAGCTGTATGAACTACACCACCTCACCCTTTCTATATTGCTATTCCCTACCCAAAGGTTGACTGAACGAGATCGTTTATAGGGGTAACCTCGTTAAATTGTACAATCATTTTATACTTAGTCAAGTTTTTGGTGCAATAAAGAGGCTCTATCTATTTGCTTTAGTTTTCTATAGACAGAAAACTAAAAAGGACAAATTGCTCAGCTTAGCCCGTTATAAACAAGAGCCAATTAAACGATTAAATAAAAAGCTAAGCAATCAACTAGAATTACACTCAATCCATCAGCTATGTAGGCGCTTCCTACGGAAATTTAAAATCCTCTAAAGGAATCTCTGAGTCACCACGCTTATCGTGAAATTTTCACAGTTTTAACGACGCAGGTAACATATTTAACGTAAACACAGAACCTATCGAAGTTCAAGTACATGCGTTCACTAAACATCCACTATCTGCCTACGACGATAAAATTTACATTTCAAGCGAAAACTCGTAAAACGTTTATGGCGAAGCATTAACATCTTTTACTTGTTACTGCTCCTTAATTAGAACTAAGATTGCCGTAGAAAATAAAAAGTGTTAAGATGAAAGTGCTATTGATGCTGTTTGTAAAAAAATACCGCCGACCTAAACAATGGTCTCATACAAAACGAAATTACAAAATCGACTCACCATGCAAGTCAGCATATGCACTCAACCAAACTTTGTACACGTGACACTATTTGACCAAAAAGTATAATATGAAGCACAGGCGAAAAAACACTACCTTGTGGTACACCAAAAAAAAATGTATTCGTATTTCGTTCGTCGCGTGCGCGAGAGTCGATCGACGCGTGCCTTTCAATGGCTGCTATTCACAATACTGCCGGCAGTCTGCTTGCGCGCCGGTCCCAGTCCCCACTGTTTACTATACCCCATGTGCAAGCTTATCAAACGCTTCACCTAAATCCACAACTCTATTCTCAACACGACAAAGTCGACTTTCATTTGCGTTTAGTTTATATGGATCTTATCTGAGTAAGTCGGACACATGTATTTGTCATCTGTATGAATGAAATATAAACTCGACGCATAAAGCTTTCTGATGTTCTCCAGTTTTATAATAGCCTTAATTAATGTTTTCAACCGCGCGTTTGTTTTTGTTGTCGGATTTTTTTCCTGTCTTAAGTAACAAGTATGATTCACTATTACTGTTAACGTTGTTACATATATTAAACATTCTATAAGTTGGAATATGTTTCGGTTTATTGGAATGTGAAGGTTGAATTACAAAATTTACTTAGAACGGAACTTTTTATAGCTTCAAACGGAGACATTGTGTGGATGTAAATTTTTTTAAGCGTGTTATAAACTTAAAATAGCATGTAGCTCCTCAATTCTCTAAACAATACAACGGAATCTACAAATAGATTGCTGAGACGAATTAGTTGACAAATTAGGTCGTCGACATTTGTTTTGTTTTCCTCGTCTGTAATTAACTTTGTAAAAGAACTTATGTTGTGGATTAAATAAGCGAATTTATAATATGTAACGTGAAACCCACAATTTCCCAACATGTTTCCTCATTTATAAGATCTTATCAGACTCTACATGTTCATGTAGAAATAAGTATTTACTGCCAACATAATCGTTCGAATGGGAACCTATAAACAGAATTTCATGCACACTAACAGCCTAAAAGAAATATTATTCTCTAGAGAATATATTTAATGTTTCCGGACACACCGTGCATTTATTACTATCTACGATGGTAACGGTACCTATATAATATTGCGTACGCCAATAAAACTGAAATAGTTAATTATGTATTTCAAACAGGAAAATCCAAATAGGATGTAGATAAAACGTTATTAGGTATTTTGTATACAATATGAAAGATACTCGTAGAGGGCGGGAATTTGTTGCAAATAATTAATATGACATAAAATTCATCACAACTACAAACCACCAACAATCTGTTCGAGCATTATGTCAGGAATATGCCTAAGGTGCAGCAGATCAGTAAATAGCGGGTTCGATTCGGATTTCAGCTCACTAATGCTTATTTTCACCAAGAAATTAAGAACTCCTTAAGGCTTCATTTTGACATTACTAAAACGACCACGATATTAAAGTGTCCCCTAAATTCTGCTTAGCTTTTTTCATCCAAGTTTGAACTCCAATTTTTTTTGTCTAGCCTCTTTCTCACTGCTGGGCAAAAAAATTAGCCTCTACTGGCCCACTGCTGAGCAAAGGCCTCATGTTCAACCTACGGTTTTTGTTTTGAAACCCGGCTTCTATTTTAACGTGATCCAAGATATAACTGGTTTTGAGCATTGTCCATGACGACCTATAAAATTTCAATTACCTATAAAATTCAAATAATCCAATTCTCAATAAAACCACAGATTACAGCTTACTCTAAATTATAAAATTTAGAATTCCAAACGTTAAATCAGATTAAAAGTTTCTACATCTACCCATTGAGTGCATTTGTCTATATGTTTACTGTAATAATATCTATACATTGTGCCTGCTAAAACTCTGTTTATTAATACTGGAAAGTATGTATAGTGTTGTTGTACCACAAACAATCTATCCTCTACCCTAAAGTTGTCTGGAAGAGATCGTTTAAAGCGATAAAACCGCCTAATTGTACA
Organism: Conogethes punctiferalis; assembly: GCA_031163375.1. Lineage (NCBI taxonomy): Eukaryota > Metazoa > Arthropoda > Insecta > Lepidoptera > Crambidae > Conogethes > Conogethes punctiferalis. The sequence continues at coordinate 9,865,351 of CM062102.1, read as the reverse complement.
ACAAATGTCTATTAGATAAGTATACTCAGTTTTAAGTCAATTGTATGGTGTGCAATAAGTGTATATCTTCCCTTTCTTTCTTACTAATAAAACCTAACGCATGATTGAACGGTAAAATTTTAATGTAGAGATGTAGAGGAGCATTAAGCAAACTATTAAAATAAATAAATAAATATTAGACAACATCACATACATTGCTCCGATCCCAAAGTAAGTAGCTTAAGCACTTGTGTTATGGGTATCAGAACAACGAAGGTACCACAAATAAATACTTAAATACAAATATAAACACCCAGACATGGGACAAACACAAGTGTTCATCACACGAATGTTTGTCCCGGGTGGGAATCGAAACCGCGACCCTTGGTTCAGAAGGCAGGGGTCACTACCAAATGAGCCACCGAGCCAGTCAATTAAAAATATTGAAAGTAAGTAGATAATAATTGTAAAAAAAAAATATGACAATGGGTAAGTCCCTAGACTAATTAGTATTCGACAATATGTCGTGCAGATGTGATGCTGTACAAGAAAATGATTCACAACATCTTGTCGGAAGCGCTAACACCAACACAGTTACTCTTAAAAAAAACTCCTGGAAATTCTATTGTCATGAGCAAACATTATCTCAAGGAAGTCGACTATGCAAGCAAGCAGATGTGCAATATTGGATCGTAAGTCATTGACTTAAGAACGCAAATGTGCAGTTAAGTATTTAGATAATGCTAATTAAGTGTTATTAACATGTCTCTTTCTCCTGATGACGTTTCTTTCGTATCGTGGATTCTGCAAGCTGGACTAAGATTATTACATTGGCAGCCGATTGACGGATGGTGTGTGTGTGGTTTATATATAACTAGCTGTGCCGGCGACGTCGCACGCGTGGATATTGGGTTTCAAAAATACCAGACTTCCATAAAATGGTAGGTACCTAAATGTTAAGTTAGACCTCTAGCTATACATTGATGAAAACTGCATTTAATTCTATGCAGTAGTGTTTGCGTGATGCGCGATCAAACATGCAGATAAAAATTTCTCCCGTTTTCCCAACACTTTCCGTCACTGCTCTGCTCCTATTAATTGTAGCGAGATGAAAAGTATACTATAACCTGCCCAGGAGTGTGAAGAATAATCGTACCAAGTTTGGTTAAAGTCCGTCCAGTAGTTTTTTTTTTATAACGAACATACAGACAGACAAAAATTTTACTGATTGCATTTTTGGCATCAGTATCGGTCACTAAACACCCCATGATAGTTATTTTGAAAAAATATTTTGTGTACAGAATTGACCTCTCTACAGATTTCTTATAAGTATAGATAGGATCATCCCATGGTGACGTAGAAGACGACTAAGAGAATATCAGGAAACGAGCAGCAGGTTTTACCTGTGTGCAGATAAAACCTACTGTCGTCATCATCTGCATCATCAGCCTATTGCAGTCCACTGCTGGACATAGGCCTCTCCAGTTGTTCGCCACTTAGGGCCAACATCTGGAGGATATACCCATAATCGCCACGCTGGGCAGGCGGGTTGGCGATCGCAGGGCGTAGCTTCTCGATCCGGTGACGCTGCTGCCCGTCATCGGTCTGTGGTATTTAGCTACGCCTTCAATTGTGATGGTTTTATCGCCACCAGTCGGTTGCCAACGCCTCGTTCATTCGGCAGGATGCACCACGGGCAATTATGCGCAAAGTTGGCTTGGAGCGAATAGATGATGGGTCGCTCCCTAACATCCCAAACCTACTGTCCTACTCTAACCTACTGTGATCACCCTTAAATGCCAATTGTCATTGGGGAAGGGTTAGGTCCTGCAGTGAACGTTTGAAGGTTGATGATGATGAGTCGGATGGCATAAGAGAGGCAGGCCTAAGAAAAGATGGCGTAATGATTTAGACAACATGCATGCAGGCCCCTCTTTCCCACTGGGTACTATGGGCACGTGCCCAGGGCCCCGTGATCGAATGGCCCCCTAGTTCCTGCCAGATTACCAAATGATAACTGATATTTAGGTCATAGGGGCCCCATGATCCTAATGTGCCCAGGGCCTCAAATAGTTTAAAGACGGCCCTGCATGCATGACTGGCAGAAAATTGCTGGAAGTCGGGAGATGTTAAGACTTAGGAGAGGTATTCGCTCAGCATTGAGATATTAATATAGCCTATCCTATCAGTAACTCATCTTTACCGATAATCGCTACGTTGGGCAGGTAGGTGGGGGATCTCTGGGCGTTAGCTCTCCGTTCCTACGCTGCTGTCCGCCATCGGCCTGTAGTATTTAGTAGGTATATATTCTACCGTATATATCACGGCGAGTGTTCGGAGGAATTGTTTGATCTGGTACCGGCTGCTATTTTTCATCATCGTACATCTCGCACCAATTCTAGATTTCATCCTTATCATCTTGATAGTTGGAGGTCTTTCACGGTGCGTTTTACGCGCAATTTTCTGCCTCGTGCAACCGGTCTTTGGAATCAGCTTCCTGCTGCAATTTTTCCGACTGGATATGATTTAGGGACCTTCAAAAAGCGAGCCTATAGATTTCTCAAAGGCCGGCACCTGTGACTCCCCTGGTGTTGCGGTGTCTATGGGCTGAAGTGATCACTTACCATCAGGTGACTTTCAGGCCGGTTTGCCCCCTCTTCCATAAAAAAAAATGCCAGTCGGTTGCCAGACTTTCTTATTATAATTCTAAAAATGACAATATTAAACCGGTAAAAAAACGTTTCTATCTGTATCCAGACCCTTGATCTAGACCAATACATCAAAAGTTCAAATTCCGTAAAATTACAAATACCCGAAGAATGTTCGTTGATTTACGAGTACACAACACAATAACACATCCGAATTACATCCATCTACAGTCCATTTCGAACCTTGTTTCAAATCATTTAAAGTACAATTTGGTGTATTTCTTTTTTCTTTTATGACTATTTGTTGTGATTCTTATTGAGGATTGTGTATGTCACAGTCATTGAATGGGCATAATTTGGTAGGGCTGCATAATGTCACATAATCGTAGCGAATTTGCTTCGGATTATAATGCGGTAGGGATTGTTCTTTGAATGTTAATAATAAGGAAGTTAGGTCATTGTTTAATGAACGTTTTATTGTTATGTGAAATGGAGCTTTCTTTAATTGACCTGTCGACAAAGTTCTTTAAAATTTAATTCGAATACTAGCTTTTTGGGGCTTGTAATTGGTGGAATAAATATGGGATTGATGTAAAATACCTTTATTCTTATGGACGACTAGTTTGTTCAGTGGTAATCGCTCTGACACAGCTCTCTGCGTCAGTATTTCCGAACAGCTACGACATGGGAGCCTTCAAGAAACGAGCGTACTCCTATTTAAAAGGCCGGCAGCGACCCTAGACTCGATTTGAGTGGCGGGTGTCCATGGGCAGTGTCGACTGCTTACCATCAAGCATCACATTTGCTCGTCAGCCGCCTCTTGCATAAAAAAAAAACAGGGATCGCGAATTCGATCTCTACAAATTTCAATCATATATATGCATGAACAATTGAACATGTCTATTGGTTTTGGTGTGGGTGTTTGCTATGTTTAAAAAATAAGTATGAATTTACAAAAAAACTATCTAAGAAAGTTTATCAGTTGCTTGGTACCCATACTACAAGTTTCGGCATTCTTTGGGAATATCTTTGTCGTCTTCTACTCCCTCGGGATGAGATGGGGTAACCATATTCTAAAACCGGAAACTATACGGACAATACAAAAGTACAGAGCATAAATAACGGACAGTCACCAACACTGACTATGTTGTTATATTGTTGTTACATGAGACACCCAATAAATCCCAAAGGGCTTTGCCCCTAAACCTTTCTGCTAACTTAACGCGACTTCCTTGCACAATTGACAGGCACTCGAGAGAAAGGTCAGCGAAATTGGAGCGACGCACCGAAAGAAGAACCGCTCATGCCGCCTCACATTATCAAGTGTTCCTGTCTGCAAATTGACTGTTGACACTGTTGGGGAGGTTAGGATCCAACGATTTTTGACGTTAAACGCACTCCGCTGACCGAATTTCGGTCGCAGCGCTCCGCAGTTCTCGGCCCATACCACCAAAATCGAAAACGATCGTTCGTTTTTTTTTTTTATAATAGCTCGACATAATGGCTTCCCTACGCCTGATGGAAAGCGAAAGAGAAGCCCAAGTCGCTGTGACAACTGGCAAGTAACTGGTTAGTAACCTGTCAGTTGCCACTGCCATGCCGGCCCAACCCTACCCCCCACGAGCTCCGGAGACCCTACTCACCAGCAGAAACACGACCCGGAGGTCATTTGGCTGCTGTATTCTATAGGGTTCGTTGAACGGGTCGCGTATTTTTGCCCCATAAATTCCTCTCATTTGTCCATCCCGTGTTCGAATATACGAACTAAAATTCGTCAACGTCGATTTTCAACAATTTAATTGATATGTTAGAACAAGGGCGGGACAAATGAGAAGGATTTATGGGGCAAAAATACGCGATCCGTTCAACGAACGATCGTTTTCGTTTTTTGTAGTATCTTTTGAACGGGGCGTAAAGCGGTTTTATTTTTATGCAAGAGGCGGCATGCAAGCAAGTGTGAAGCCTGATGGTAAGCAGTCGACACTGCCCATGGACACACACTACTGGCCTCTCCAGTTGCTCGCCACTTTGGGCAAACTTCTGCAGGCTAGTTTGACCTTTAGTTATGGATGAATAACCTCTAAAAGGAGGACTTTGTCAGGACCTCTTCACAGTACAAAAACATATCCAAATAAAACTCAACTTTGTGTAACGTGGGCCGAGTAATTGAACTATAAAGTGTTACTCGAAGGAGCACAATAAAAGCTGTATTGTCGTTAAATAAATTTCAACTCTAAGTGCAATAAAATAAGATGTTTAATGGCAGGCTTAAGACCGCCTGTTACAGATTGACTGGTAGGGATTAACCTTTGAATTTTATAGCTGACGCGTTTTAATATGAAATAGCAAAAATGCGCGAGACGATCGTAAAATTGGCTTGGATTATTTTGTTTTTTTAATGAAAGAGCTTTGAACTGTGGTGTTATTGGATTACGATAGTGAAGGAAGGGAGATTGCATACGTGTTTGCGCATATATAGGTATGTACTTGTAGCTTGTCAAAATCAAAGATTATTTTTATTCCTACAGACTTGGGTCCAACACTTTATAAATTGTCAAATACAGTTAAAAACGACTCTATCGGATTCGGAATGTAGCCTCTATCGAGAAGAACTGGCAAGAAACTCGATAATTACTCTTTTCAACGCCAATTCATATAATAATCGTAATATCAAACATTGCTCCGATCCCAAAGTACCTACCTAAGCTTCAATGTTATGGGTATCAGAACAACGAAGGTACTGCAAATATAATGTACCTACTTAGAAATAAAAAAACCCAGACATGGAACGAACACAAATGTTCAGCACACGAATGATTTTCCCGAGTGGGTATCAAACCCACGACCCTTGTTTCAGAAGGCAGGGGTCACTACCAATGGACCCACCGAGCCACCCAGCCACTCAAATATTATGTACTGATCGAACTTACGACCTCTGTGTAAGAGGCAGTGTTCACTACCACTGAACGAAACTGATCCTCATAAAGCGTACAGTCGAGGTTCACCAACTATCGAAATGATGAGGATGGAAAATGGGCTATAATCTCTTATTCAGCCGATAATTCTGACAGTAAGGCATTATAAGTTATTTATTTAAGCTTATATGGTAAATCCGTGCATAGAAATACGAAGATTGAAATTGATATATGTTGCAGGAGTGGTATAAAGCCAGAGATCGCATTGAAGCAAGTTGCAAAACTGGGCAATGGGTTAACGCGCCAAATGAGAATACTATATCACTAGTTTGGTATAATCTGAGCATTTGCATAATTGAACAGCTATTCTGTTTTGCACTGGTATACCTACAGTCGACTAAGAAAATATTGTAGCAGTTCTTTATTTATTTATTTCTTGCATTGTTCTAAAGCAGCTTTCTCCACAAGGCAGTATGCGAGCGTTATTTTTAGCATTAGAAATTACCAGGAAACGTTTTTTTATGACAACCAGCGACCACTTATAATACGTCCATTCTAAAAATTATACTTATAGTCGGGTGAAATAACGTCTGCGATCGCCTAAGCCAAACCGGCACCACTGCTGGACATAGGCCTCTGCAGTTGTTTACCATTTTGGACAAACAGTGGACACTGGAGGCTTAGCACATAGTCACCACACTGGGCAGATCGATGCTTGGCCTCGATCGAGGAAAAGATCGCATGGAGCAGCTCCTCGCTCCGGTGACGCTGCTGCCCGTCATCGGCCTGTGGTATTTAGCTACGCCTTCAATCGTGATGGTTATACCGCCACCAATCGGCAGCCAGCGCCTCTTTTGTGATTCGGCAGAATGCACTTGGTGGCTTGGAGCGAAAAGACGATGAGTCGGTCCCTTACATCCGCGCTATTGAAACTAAATGACATAGTTATGTCACATCGTTCCATGTGCAAAAATTATTATTACATTTATTACAGTTGAGTGTACATACAAAATCATAATGATTCGTATGGGGCTGCTAGATAGTTAATTGAATTGATAACTTATCATTAAGTTATGCCTGCATTTAAGCAAATGGCTGTTTAGGAGACGTTTATTAGAACGAAATATACCTCCTCGCGCGAATGATGTTGTAACACAATAATTATATTCGAGTTTTGTATGAATTTGTAGTAAATATTACTAGTATATTCGTAACTGTGATAACATTGACAATTTATATAGTAGCTTAATGTGTTTGCCCTAAACCATAATCTGTGCCTGAACGTTCGAATCTAGTGTCTAGATAACTTTTTTTATTATTGAGGATTAAAGAAAAAAGCGGCCGATCCTACATTATTTATTGCACTAATTAGATATTTGACCATACAAAGAGGAAACAGCCTTCTTAACCCTTAGGCATTGACATATTATTATTTCGAATTTTGAAAAATTTTGTTCCGTTACTATTAATGTCTAATCTCACCTTTTTTAAAGATTAAATAAATAAATCTACATAAATTATATTTTATTTGACTGTATTTTGTGTAATATTTTGTGTTATCCAGCCCATAATCAGTCGCTCAAAGTCGGTTGAACCAATCAACCAATTCCGAAAAGTAACTGCTTCACATACGAACTGTGGGAATAGGCCAAAAGTTGACTAATTACCATAATTAAGTTAGGCCATTTAACACCCAGGCGCCAAAAGTCTTAGAGCTAGGGCTGTACCTAGATTCAAACTTAAGTTCATTATCATCTGGCTCGGTGGCTCAATTGGTAGTGACCTCTGCCTTCTGAGCCAAGGGTCGTGGGTTCGATCCCCACACATTACAAACATTTGTGTGCATAAACATGTCTGTTTGTATTGGTCTGGGTGTTTACTATGTACGAGTATAATATGCATTATTTTGTTTACAAAAAAAGTATTTAAGTAATTTTAACAGTTGTCTGGTACCCATAGTACAAATTTCAGCTTATTTAGGCACTAGATGGCGCTGTGTTATGGAAATCGGAATCATAAATTTCCCATACACGAATCATAATCATCCCATGAATATTTGTCTCGGGAACTGAACCCACGACCCCTTAGTTCAGAAGGCAGGTTTTTTCCTTGTAATCAGTTACAGATTAATTTAAAACTGATTCGTAGTGTAAATAATTGATCTCTATAGAAAGCTGAACTTGACGATTTTCTCATGACATGGGTTTAATCAGAATTAGACACAGATTTGATGCACTCAATTAGTAGGTACAGAAATAAATTAATATCAGATAATATCACAAAATACTCGTATTGCTCCGATCCCAAAGTAACTTGTGTTATGAGTATCACTACAACGAATGTACCAAAAATGTTATCACCATTAGCCTCTGGCAGTCCTCTGCTGGACATCATCATCATCATCAGCCTATTATAGTCCACTGCTGGACATAGGCCTCTCCAGGTGTTCGCAGGCGTAGCTTCTCGCTCCGGTGACGCTGCTGCCCGTCAGCGGTATTTAGCTACGCCTTCAATTGTGATGGTTAAACCGCCACTAGTCTGTGGCCAGCGCCTCGTTTGTTATTCGGCAGGAGGATACACCACGGGCAGGTGTGTTTGGCTTGGAGCGAAGGTTACCTTTACATCCTAATTGTCATTGAGGAAGGCATGCCACGCTGGGCCACACAGCGCCATCTAGCCCCAAACTAAGCCGAAATGCGGGAATCGAACCCACGACCCTTGGTTCTGAGGGCAGAGGTCACTACTAGAGTAGAGTATACTCATCAAACGAATTTACTATGAAAGAAAACAGTTCATTGTAATTATCATAACGGTAACTTAATTAAAACTTATAATTATCTCGTCATTGTGCAAAATAATTGTCTTGTCAACTCTCCTTACTGCTATTTATAAACATTGAACAGCTATTTAATTGTAGTGTTAATTATTAATTTAATTAATTGGTTGTCTCGTTGGTCAAGTGGTCGTAAGGGCAGGTAGGGGTCAAGAGGTTTTAAGTTTCAATCCCGGGTCATTGAACAAAGTTTGGTGATACAGTATACATAGAGATAAATATACTTCAACCAATAAGTGCGACCGAAGTGACTTCACGAGTGTTTCACCGTCGTTAATTATCAACTACACGATAAAGTGTTGAGTAGGAGGGACACTGTGAGAGACTTGGGAATTATTTTTGACGAGCAGTTATCCTTCCGTCCTCATTTCGAGCACATTGTAAAACAGAGTAACAAGAGACTAGGTTTTATAATTAGGTCAACAAAAGAATTCAGAACACCACAAAGCACATTAACGCTCTTTTTCAGCCTTGTTAGAAGTGTTCTGGAATATTGCTGCCCCGTATGGACACCCTATTACCACAACCATATCGATAGCATAGAAAGAGTGCAAAAAAACATGCTAAAATATCTTTCACGAAAGCATAAGTTCAACAGAATGCTCAAAGATTATGCTGATAGACTGTCCAAGTTTGGTACGATTACTTTGGAGGCACGAAGAACGCGCTATGATCTACTATGTTTACACAGACTGATCCACTCGTCGATAGATACGCCAGGTTTACTTTCTTTCATCAACATAAACACACATTTCAGGATCCGCTCACCAAACATCTTCACTTTAAAGGTTTACAAAAATAAAACATCATATTATAACCCTATCACTAGAATGTGTCGGACGTACAATGAACTTATACGCAGTGGCAAAGATGTGGACATTTTTAACGACCGGTTTTCTAGATTTAAATCGAGTATTTCGCTCGTCCTAGGGGCCAAAGTGTCCTCACCCTCACCTCACAGTAAAACATAGGTTAAGTAAATAAGTAAAATTGGTTTGTTAAAATTTCTTTGTTAGGTTAGTACTTTATGTTTCTGTTTGCTGTAAATTTATTGTTTATAAGTACATGTTGTGTACACTTTAATGGTTACCGTCAAGTCCTTACAAAATGTTTGAGATGCGCTATGATTATGTATGACTGTGACCTGTTTGTGTGCCTGTAATAAATAAATAAATAAATGTAGTCGCCAAGCAGGCGGATAAACCTAACACCGGCTGAGAAGCTAAAATCGCGTCTTACGATACCCACGGGAAGAAATGCGGCGGTGATTTGCATCCCTCCGCGTCACTGTACTGTACGGAAGATCTTTTAAGTTTTAAAAGAGATTAATAGATTAGCCCACATTTTTTTTATCGTAGCTCGACATAATGGCTTCCCTACGCCTGATGGAAAGCGAAAGAGAAGCCCAAGTCGCTGTGACAACTGGCAAGAAACTGGTTAGTTACCTGCAAGTTCCACTGCCAAGCCGGCCAAACCGTAACCCCCCACAAGCTCCGGAGACCTTACTCACCAGCAGAAACACGACCCGGAGGTCATTTGGCTGCGGTATTCTATAGGGTGGAGGTCCTTCCCCGGACGGGCAGCTCAATTCGAGCGAAGATTCCCTACCTCTCTCATCATAACCATATTCCTTACAAGACTGCGACTTTTTGTCGTATATTAAGCATAGGACTGTTAATATACAAAATGGCGCCTATTTATCTAAAACTAAATAAAATGCTCTAGCTTCTAATCGCACATAGTAAAGTCAGTACCAGTGAAGACAAGCCGACTAACTAGCAAGCACCTACCACCAAAATCGAAAACGATCGTTCGTTGAACGGATCGCGTACTTTTGCACCATAAATCCCACACATTTGACCCTCCCGTTTTCGAATATACGAACTAAAATTCGTCACAGTCGATTATAACTAATTTCATTTATACATATATTCGAACACGGGATGGACAAATGGGAGGGATTTTAAACCGGAAACAATGCAGCATCTACTGGTGGAATGCCCAACAACTGCCATCGACAGATTTAATTTGGAACAAGACTTAAATATAAATATAACAGCAGGAACTTTACACGAAATAATAGAAGAAGAAAATAAACGACACAAATTTTTAACATATTGTACAAAAACAGCAGAAAAAAGTATACAGAGAAATAAATAGACATTAAATACCTACCTACTACAGGAAATACTAAAAAGCAAAAAAAAAGAGCGCAAAAAAATTAAAATAAGAAATGTCAAGGACTCTGATTACGTCAGAGTATAAATAGAAGGGAAAAAATTGGAGGGATTTATTTTGCAAAAATATGCGATCCGTTCAACGAACGTACATAAATATACTAAGTAATGGTAGGGGAGCCCGGGATGCTAAATTGGGATTTACTCGAGCATTATAGAGACCTATTCGATTGCGAAGCTTAGATAATTAGAAGAAAAAAATGTTATATAATATATACACTTTCATTGGTGGGGGGAGCGGCTATAAATTTTCAAAAATGTAAAAAAAAAAACCGATGCATGGATATACTGGAGCGCGTCAGATATTGATAGCATCAATGTTTTACGTATTTTGGAAAATGTACGTATGTTAATCTGATTGTTTCCATGATGGGGGTAGTCATACGTAAGGGTTGAAATCGATTAAAAAAAAAAACTTAATCGAGCGCGTCAGATTTTCTAAGGGGGTGTTAAGTGAACCCCAAAAAAGCTCTTATATAATAATGTGAACCAAACTTGCGGCCATTTTTAAACTGTGTAAAAAAATCGCCATTTTGAAATACTCGAGCGCGTCAGATTAAGATATATATGGTTCATCTATATACCCTAGACGTGCTGTCTCATAATCTGACGATTATCTAGAGGGATTCGCCTAATCTGACAATTGAAAAAATATTTTTTTATTTTTTCAAATCTTTGGCGTCATGGCGTCATGGCAACAGAAACCAGAGTGGGGACGGAATGAGAGAGTATAGATAGAGAAAAAGTGAGAGAGGAATAGAAACGCGGAGTGGGGAATACAGGGATTACGTAGCTGCACGCATTAAACTTTATTAATTAGTTTTCCTTACTTCGGCTTATGGAAATCGTCAGATTATATATTTTTTGTGAACGTTGAATTATTTCCTTCAAAATAAAAAAAAATTTAGCCACGCTCGAGAAAGTCGAGATGACGTTTTTTTTTTACAAGTTTGTAACCCACCTACTTCTTAACGACAATCGGAAATTGTCAGATTAGTGGAATATATACTTTTTAGCATGTAACTAACTCACCCTACCTTAATCTGACGCGCTCAAGAATTTCTGATGATCAACTTTTTTTTACTAATCTGATCCTTTATCCTTGACGGGCGGCCGCATTTACGGGACTCATGTTTGGTGGAAGTATTTAATCGGGTACAAGGTATCTCCCTATATGTTAATCTGCCGCGCTTTAGTAACTCCCGAAATCCCCCCTTGGGCTCCCCTACTATAATCATATCATCGGTATCATCTTCGTTCTAAGATTTCTCACTGCTCTCCCATCCACTGCAACTCCTACGCACCGAATGTCACCAATCAATGCAAGTTTTACACACAGTCAGCAAAAGACATTATCGCCCATCCGTCTTCGCAATAAGGTCCACAATCGCACGTCCCTGACGTCCCTTATCTCCCAGTCTCAGCTACAGTTATCACTGACGTTGTCATATTAAGCTGTCCTTTATTCTAACCAACCGACCCTTTTAACATTCTTCCCTTATCTCGTTAGGGATTTCTGGAGCTGGGAACTTGACATTGGACACTCTTTGAAGGACCGATTGGGTTCTGGTAATTAGGGTTCCGGATTAAACGGAACCCTTACAGGATCTGAGTTATTTATTTATTTGTATTATGAAGAAATTAATGTCAAGGGGGATGTAAGGGAGCGGCCTATCACCTTTTCGCTCCAAGCCAACCTCACCTGCCCGTAGTGCTGAACAACAAACGAGACGCTGGTAACCGACTGATGGCGGTATAACCATCATAATTGAAGGCATAGCTAAATACCACAGGCTGATGACGGGCAGCAGCGTCATCGGAGCGAGAAGCTACGTCCTGCGATCGCCAACCCGCCTGCCCAGCGTGGCCATTATGGGCATATCCTCCAGATGTTTGCCCTGAGTGGCGAGCAACTGGAGAGGCCTATGTCCAGCAGTGGACTGCGATAGGCTGGTGATGATGATGATGAATGTCAAGTGTACTTACTGATGGGCTATTGTTAACCCTCGTCTGTACAATTTCCCCCAACAATTTCGAACTAAATCGCCTAGATTGTACGAGTACTTCAATGCCTATGATAGGTACTCCTTCCTGTGAATGTTTTATTTTTGTGCAATAAATATCTATCTATTTATGTAGATATGTGTACAAAATATTTTGTACACACTAACATTATAAGTGCATTATCAGGAGCCCTACTACAGAAAACGAAAACGATTGTTCGTTGAACGGATCGCGTATTTTCGCCCCATAAATCCTTCTCATTTGTCCCTCCCGTGTTTGAATATACGAACTAAAATTCGTCAACGTCGATTTTCAACAATTTAATTGATAAATTAGATCGTTTTCGTTTTCTGTAGTAGGGCCCCTGTTCCTTAGGTCTTATAGCCCGAAAGGACGAAAGTTTAACAATCTAGAATCAGATCAGACGCATAACCAACGATTTTTAGTTTAATTAATAATTAATTTTGTAAGGTCTCAGAAGGCCCTAAACTGCATACAGTTTCATCATAACGTGGTCGTATTTAAAAAGATAAATGTAATGATAATATTGTAAACACTATGTTGAAAAGAGCAACTACACGAGTTTCTTGCCGGTGTCTTCTCGTTAGAATGCTTTCCGAACCGGTGGTACCTTCGACGATTTGTAAGTGTTTTTTTTAACATATACCTACAAATTATTTTGAGTTTGACTTTGATTATTTAGCAAACTTTCCCTTGAGCAAGAGAGTATCAAAGAAATCCTGACTGCAATTTGGTTCTAAGATATTTAAAGACAGAAAAACACATTTTAACCTTAAAAGGCACAAAAATAACCGCCAACATCTGGTGCATTAAAAACACAAATTAGCAAGACAAACAATCCAACAATCACTTTGTTTGAACAATAATGAAAAATCACAAACAATACAGTTAGGTACAACGTTATTTGTTTAAAAGGAATCGTTTGCGCAATAACGGGTTAACAGGTAAACGTTATTTTAACCTACTAAGGGTTGCTGTTTTATTTTTAACGGTATTTTTAACCGATACGGTAAACATAAAGGAGGTTTTAACTACACTTTTGCATCATATTGTCCGTGTAGACAGATGTTTTGGGATAATTTTCTTCTTAAACATAAAAATGTCCTTGCTTTCTTCTTATTTAGGTAGCTTTTTTGTGCAGTAGGTATTATTTATTGTCAATAATAAAAATAAAACTATTTATTTAACTGCAGGATTAATTATTCTTGTTTTACAGTGTCATATTCTTTCGACTAAGCAAATGCCGACGTAATATTTTAGTTATAAAATCATTGTATTTTGGGCAGTATTGTATATTATTGTTTTTTCTTTCTAGTTTTTTTTTAAATACAGAGCAGACAATAACAGTGAAATTTCCGAATTTAGAATAGGACCCATCTTATCGCGTGGGTGTCTTAGAAGAGATCCCGCTAACTACAGACTTTATATCTGCCGATAGTTTGTCGGGCTCATAATCAGTGTTATGGACGGGAAAAAGGGAAAGGGCCAGTCCGTAACAATCAGTATGCTCTGGCAAACCGACCTGCCCAGCGTGGCGATTATGGGTATATCCTCCAGAAGTTTGCCATAGGTGGCGAACAACTGGAGAGACTTATGTCCAGCAGTAGACTGCAATAGGCTGATGATGATAATGATATCAAGAATCGGGCAGCAGCGTTTACCTGGGTACAAATACGAACTGCGGTCACCATTCCGCCTGGTAAACGTGGTGGCTTAGGTGAATTCCCCTAAATGACAATAATTATAAATTGGGGGAGGCCTATGTCCAGCAGTGGACGTTTGGAAGACAATAATGAACTTAATTTAATCAATGATACTACATAAAGAAGATACATAGAATAAGATTTACTTTGTCTACGCTAACTACAATAATAAACTTAATCGATTCGAAAACAGCAAAAACAATCGATTCCTTCGAAATTCCAATCGATGTTTTTGCGACTTTCTCAGAAATATTTATAAGCTTACCGCGCCGTAAACACCCCATAATAATACCCCACTTCCGGGCAGCTGTCCCAAGGAACCCTGGTCTTCCCACACGATTCTCTCTTAAGGAACCGTTTCTTAAGATAAAATTCGTACGGCGAACATTACAAGGGTTAACCACTGCAAAGGAAAATAAACCTTACTCCTACAACATTAGATATCATTTTCGTTTGATACAATTAACTAGTGCAAGACATTAATTGATCGTAAATCTACCTACCAATGATTATGGCACTTATAACTAGATATATAAAGTTGTATTTCCAATGTGATATCAAGCAAAACAAGAGCGATTTCCGACACCTGTAATTATGGATGGTTTAAACAGGTGATTTTAATAGTCTGTTCAGTATTAGGTAACCAAATTTGTATTTAGACGTTGATACATTCTCTAAATATTTTTGTTAACATGTAGATCTTACTAATATAGGTACCTACTAATACTAGCTGTGCCCGCGGCTTCGCCCGCGTTTATCTAAGTGTGTCACCAGAAGCGTAGCGTGCCTTGGCGGGGCCCCATATAAAAAATTGTTTTGGGGGCCCTTGGGAAGGGAATCCCAAAATTTTTGTTTACGCACTTTGGGGGCCTCCATGACCTGGGGGCCCCGTATAATTGATACGGCAGATACGGCGGTAGCTACGCCCCTGTGTGTCACAGAAGTGTTTCTTCATACCTCTTTTCGCAATAAAAGGTAGCTTACGTC
Source organism: Conogethes punctiferalis (assembly GCA_031163375.1). Taxonomy (NCBI): domain Eukaryota; kingdom Metazoa; phylum Arthropoda; class Insecta; order Lepidoptera; family Crambidae; genus Conogethes; species Conogethes punctiferalis. The sequence goes on along the minus strand of CM062102.1, from coordinate 9,850,024 downwards.
CTTTCTCAGGGTTTAAAGATTGTCTATGCTAAATTTTATCAAAATCGGTAGAGAGGTTTAAGCGGGAAAGCGTAACAGACAGACAAACAGAGTTACATTCGCATTTATAATATTAATTAAGTAGGGATTATTAATGCGAAATTTTGTTTGGATGAATGGATATTATAATAACAAAACAAAGTTACCTATGTGCACAAACTACAATAATTTAAATAATACAAATATACAATCATAATTTATTAAGTAAAGCAAAAATAAAACGTAACCGCTAAATGGAACGTACCTATCGCTGACGTCACGCCATTCTCTTTTATCACGAGCAGCGCTAGTATTTATAATCATGTATTTCGCTCCGATACTCACCGGCGTTGGTGGTGTAATGGTCAGCATAGTTGCCTTCCAAGCAGTTGATCCGGGTTCGATTCCCGGCCAACGCACGCGTTTTTGCCATTTTAGATTTTAAGCTTTATATTTTTTTATGCCGTATTTCATTAATTTCAATTAGCAAAAAATAAAAAAATATTTATTTATAAATACAACTAATTTACTTGATTACAGATCATTTAAAAATTTTTCTTCGCTAAAATATATTATGTATAAGAATTACTACATACCTATTTAGGTATTATATTTATTGAATGAGAAACAACTCTAAAAAGCAAGAATTCAAAACAATTCTGACATAAAGTAGTATGCGGTTTTATAATAAATTATTTCAGGTCCCAAACCCTCCTCTACCCAAATGTTGTCTGGAAGAGATCTCATATAGCGATAAGGCCGCCAAAATTGTACAACATGTCTATTATACCTCTATAGTTATATGTCAATTGCGCAATGAAGAATCTATCTAATAGATATGAAATTTCTTAGAACATTTTTCAGGTAGGCATATCAAATTGTATAAATCAATTGATCACGTCACATTCTCAAAGTGGGCAAAACCCAACCTCTTAGTATGAGCCCACACACAATTGATGAATAGCAAATTTACGACTGGCTTCAACGAAACACTATGTGCTTACGATCGCTGGTATGTTTCAGTGAGTCAAGTTTATGGGGGGTTTTTAGCACTGTAATTTCTAATTTAAATATAACACTAGCGACCTGCCCCGGCTTCGCACGAGTTCAATACTAAATGCATGTATTTTACATCTATTAAAAACCGCATCAATATGCGTTGCGTAGTTTTAAAGCTTTTATTGTCTGTTTGTAAGGACAGACAGCTTTATGCTTTACTAGCTGTGCCCGCGGCTTCGCCCGCGTTGCTCCTCATTTTAGGGAAGTGGGGGGTTAGAAAGGGGCAAAAAGTAGCCTATGTTACTCTCCATCCCTTCAACTATCTCCACTTAAAAAACCACGTCAATTCGTCGCTCCGTGAAACAAAGACAAACATACAGACAGACAGACAAACTTTCCCATTTATAATATTAGTATGGATACTAATGTAGTTGTCACCGTAAAATTGTAAAAACCGTTAGATTATTATAATACTAGCTGTGCTAGCGACGTCGCAGTTTCAAAAATAATAGGCTTACCTGAAATCGTATCTAAATTTTAAGTTAGACCTCAATACATTGGTGAAAACCGCATTCAATTCCATGCCGTAGTTTTTGCGTGATGCGCGATCAAACATGCAGATAAAAACCGGCCAAGTGCGAGTCGGACTCTCGCACGTAGGGTTCCGTACCACTATACAGCTAAATAAATATTTTTCTTTACGTTTTATTATATTGGAGTTAATTAAATGAAAAAATTAGGTAATTTGATTTATGACGTTTAAAAAAAAACTACTGGCTAGATTTCATTCAAACCAAATTTCGTTAGTAGTTTTTATAGTGATACACATGATATATTTTTTTCAGTTTTATCATGCCCATATTTTAGAAGTTACGGGGGGGGGGGGACACTCATTTTACCACTTTGGAAGAGTCTCTCGCGGAAACTATTCAGTTTAGAAAGAAATGATGTTAGTAACCTCAACATCATTTTCAAATACCTATCCATAAATACCCCTATAAGGGTCCCGTTTTTGCTTATGTTCATACTCCTGGGCCAGTTATAGTGTAGCCAAAATGGCAAAAACGGGACCCTTATAGATTCGTCATGTCTGTCTGTCTGTCTGTCTGTCTGTCTGTCTGTCTGTCTGTCCGTCCGTATGTCACAGCCAGTTTATTCCGAAACTATAAGAGCTACGTTATTGAAATTTGGTACGTAGATGTATTCTATGAACCGCATTCTGATTTTAAAATAAAATCAGAAAAAAATCCAAAATTTTTGGGGTTCCCCATACATAGAACTGAAACTGAAAATTTTTTTTTTCATCGAACCTATACGTGTGGGGTATTTATGGATAGGTATTTGAAAATGATTTTGAGGTTACTAACATCATTTCTTTCTAAACTGAATAGTTTCCGCGAGAGACTCTTCCAAAGTGGTAAAATGAGTGTCCGCCCCCCCGTAACTTCTAAAATATGGGCATGATAAAACTGAAAAAAATATATCATGTGTATCACTATAAAAACTACTAACGAAATTTGGTTTGAATGAAATCTAGCCAGTAGTTTTTTTTTAAACGTCATAAATCAAATTACCTAATTTTTTCATTTAATTAACTCCAATATAATAAAACGTAAAGAAAAATATTTATTTAGCTGTATAGTGGTACGGAACCCTACGTGCGAGAGTCCGACTCGCACTTGGCCGGTTTTTTTTTACATTTTCCATTATTTCTTCGCTCCTAATAGTTGCAGCGTGATGTTATATAGCCTAAATCCTTCCTCGATAAATGGTCTATTTAACAAAAAAGAATTTTTCAATTCAGACCAGTAGTTCCTGAGATTAGCGCGTTCAAACAAACAAACAAACTCTTCAGCTTTATAATATTAGTTAAGATGTACAGAATTGACCTCTACAGATTTATTACGAGTTAATAAGTAAGTAATAAGTAATACTTACTAAGTAGAAGATTATAATATAGGTCTTGCGAGATGGTAATCTGTCAAAATATTGTAAACCGTAACAACTTTATAACTCTGCAACGCAGTTCGCTCTATCGCTGGCGGTCAGGAAATCAAGAAATCCCCATAAATGACCATTATCATCATTGGGGGAGGCCTATGTCCAGCAGTAGACATTAACAATGTTAATTAAAGTCCACGCGAACGAAGCCAAACGAAACAGATAAAATGTTCAGCGTACTTTCCCGTGGCCTATAATCTTATTATCAGTTCAGTAACGCCGGGTATTTCTAGCAATAACACAAATTGTAAATACGAAATCTTTATACAGATTTCCAGTAGTCATAAGTACCTAGTATTTTACCGTTCAAGATAACCTTTCAGTTTAAATGGGACAGGAGTCAGGACTATCTCCAAGAAGTCTAGAGCACGCAGGAGATGTTAAAGTGGATATCAACTGACAACCGTTGGGGTAAACGAGTTCTGGAGTGGAGATCGCGTCTCGGCAAACGTAGTGTACGACGCCCTCAGGCCAGGTGGAGTGACGATTTGCGCAGGACGGCTGGCAAGTGCTGGATGCGAGAAGCCCAGGATCGATCAAAGTGGCGAACATTGGGAGAGACTTGTGTCCAGCAACGGGCTGTTATGGCCTGATCTTCTTCTTCTAGGCTGATCATCATCATCATCAGCCTATTGCAGTCCACTGCTGGACATAGGCCTCTCCAGTTGTTCGCCCCCTAGGGCAAACTTCTGGATGATATACCCATAATCGCCACGCTGGGCAGGCGGGTTGGCGATCGCAGGGCGTAGCTTCTTGCTCCTATGACGCTGCTGCCCGTCATCGGCCTGTGGTATTTAGCTACGCCTTCTATCGTGATGGTTTTACCGCCACCATTCGGTTTGCCAGAGCCTCGTTTGTTGTTCGGCAGGATGCACCACGTGCAGGTGAGGATGGCTTGGAGCGAAAAGGTGATAGGTCGCTCCCTTACATCCCCTAGGCTGATGATGATGATGAAATAAAGATACCCTGCAGTTCTACATCGCTCATGATAATTTGTCAACTAGTTCTTCGACCCAAGTTGCGCCATCCATTCACGAACGTGGCACGTACGCAGATAACTCTAAGCATATAAATTAGGCAGTAGTGCCTCGTAGTATGGGGAAAACCCGCCGTTCATTCATTAATGCAATTCATAGTTTCGGAGAAATATCTTAGCGCGTAACTTGTATGATCTGTTAATCACATTTAGTGCCGTGAGTAATGACAAGATCAGTTAAAACGATCGCAAACATCTTGGCTTTTCCTCCTTCCTAGAATGCATTGCAAAACTATCATTTTATAAAAGTGGGCTTTACTCATATTATTTGGACAGGGACTAGCCGTGCCCGCGACTTCTTCCGTGTGGAATTTTGTTATTTTTTTTATATTGGTTCGACATAATGGCTTCCCTACGCCTGATGAAAAGCGAAAGAGAAGCCCGAGTCGCTGTGACAACGGGCAAGTAACTGGTCAGTTACCTGTCAGTTGCCAATGCCATGCCGACCCAACCCTAACTCCCCCACGAGCTCCGGAGACCCTACTCACCAGAAGAAACACGACCCGGAGGTCATTTGGCTGCGGTATTCTATAGGGTGGTGCCCGGACGGGCAGCTCAATTCGAGCGAAGATTCGCTATGCCCTGCCTCTCTTAAAGAATTTCATCCCCTATTTTATCCCCTTGGGGGTAGAATTGATCAAAGTCCTTTCTCAGCGGATGCCTACGTCATAACATCTACCTGAATGCCAAATTTCAGCCCGATCTGTCCAGTGGTTTGGGCTGTGCGTTGATAGATCACTGTGTCTCAGTCAGTTGAGTCATATTATATGTATTAATTTTTTTGTTATATTATATGTATTTAATTTTTTGTTATATTATATGTATTTAATTTGTCAAACCTTTGAGTTAGGTATATGTATTTAGATTTAAGGGAGCGACCTATCATTTTTACGCTCCAAGCCACCCTTTACTGCCTGTGATACATCCCGCCGAATAACAAACAACCGACTGGTGGCGGTATAACCATCACGCACGAATAGCTAAATACCACAGACCGCTGATCGGCAGCAGCGTCACGAGAGCAAGAAGCTACGCACTGCGAACGCCAACCCGCCTGCCCAATGTGGAGGTTATAGGCAAAGCCGCCAGACGTTTGCCCAATGTGGCCTATGTCCAGCAGTGGACTGCGTTAGCAAATTTTTATTTCTAATCCTAACAAAACTAACTATGCTGTCCGTATATACGACAAAGCAGTACCTAGCATGACCCCTCGTCAAACGCGACCCTTTTTACTACAACAACAACTGTTTGTATTAAAAAGAAATCGGCCCTTTTCGTTGTGAATTTTGCTATGCAATCCAAAACAAGTGCCATCAGTTCGACGACATGTGACACATCATTTCCAATCATCCACTTCCTAAACATTACGGCGTGACAAAGCCTAATTCCTGATAGCACCATAGCAAGAAACACAGATTAGTATTCAGGTCCTGTGCACTATTGTGCGGCGGCAGACTTTGTGTGAACGCACAATAACTGGGGCTTCCTTGAAATGCGACTTAATGGGGCTTAGCATCGAGGACTTTAGTTCAAACACGGGTGAGCTCATGAGTACCGAGAATATCAGTTCCTTTGCTGAATACGCTCACTGCAGCCAACATAGATAGATAATTGCACACCAAATATTTGACTTAGAATTAGGCACTTATATACCATCACCACCATAATCGCTTTAAGGGATATCTTTCAGACAAACCTTTGGGTAAAGGACATAAATTTTTGTTATTTAATTGATTCTTTTGTGTTTACTTTAATTAAGTTTTAAGAAGTCAGTTACTTTTGTTAATGTTGTCGCTGCGCCCAGCAAACCTCTTGGTGTCTACGGAAGACCAGTGTCGAGGTTTCTTACAGGATACCTCGGCTTATACTGAGTGGATACCAATTAGTGTCACAATTTATTTTTATTGTACATTTGCAAACTTAAAAACTGTTACATAGTAAAGTGATACTAATAAAAAAAATCTTTCTTTCTTTCAATAACAATACTTTCCATGTAGGGCACTCACCTAAATCGACCTACTAAGGTTCCGATTCCAAAGCCGATCAATTTAGGAATCACACTACAGTAGAAACTTGTTTATCCGGCCCTCAGTTACACAGATTCGCGATTATCCGGACTACCATCCGCAACCAATTTATTATGCACTAGCTGTGCCAGCGGCGTCGCACGCGTGGATATCGCGTTTTAAAAATAATAGACTTCATAAAATGGTACTTAAATTTTAAGTTAGACCTCTAGCAATACATTAAAAAGTCTATTAAAAAGTAGTTTTAGCGTGATGTGCATTCAAACATACAGGTAAAAATTTCCCCCGTTTTCCCAACACTTCCCTTTACTGCTCTGCTCCTATTAATTTTAGCGTGATAAAAAGTATACTATAACCTGCCCAGGAGTATGAAGAATATTTGTACCAAGTTTCGTTAAAATCCGATAGAATTCCTCTTTCGAACATTATAACTTCCGTCAGTGGCCACCAAAATTTAAAACGACTCCAAAATGACCCAAACCCCGTAAAGTATTTCGATGTGCTGTGGTCTAAGCATAGCTTAAAAACCTGATTTTGATAGGAATTAGACTTAATGAGAGTTAATTTAGTTGTAATTCATATTTTTTTATGTTAATTTAATAATAAAATTAAAAAAAACACAAATGTAGCAATAACAACTATGTTTTTAATGTTGTTGCATTCACTTGTTACAGTAATGGTTAACGTAGAATGATCCGCGAATTCAACGCTTACAATATAAACCTATTTTTAATTTCACACGAATAAAGTGGTAAGAAGTTATTACTCACAATAGAATAGACACGAAAAACTAACGAATACTGTCGCTATGCCTCGCTGCGCGGGCAGTTTTGATAGAAGGCTGCCGCGAATAAAGTGGTAATGTCACCCTACGACAAAAACAATAATATTGTTATGCGGTATTACATATTTTTGTGGTTTTATCTATGAATTTCCCATTAAATTAATTTAGTTTTTAAATATTATGTACAATCAAAAATCTTCAAACAACTTCAACTTTCAATTAAAGTTAAAAGCTTTTATTTGAAAGTTATAGTTTCAGAGATATTCACTGATTTCGGTTTTTTGCTTCTCCTGAAAAATAGCAATTCTGCAATAACCGCTTAATTCGCCGGGGGGTGCGATATATACAACTCACAACAAAAAAGAAATGAAAATAAAAATGAAACGCCTGTGCAAAACTATCTACCTATACCTACTTCACTTAAAAATATAAACTTATAACTACTTTAATTAATAAAAGTACCTACGCTTAATAATTTTTAATTTGAACGAATATTTTACAATATAACAACAAAAGAAATTCAAATAAAGTATTTAAACACTAAAAGTCGCGCTGATAAGCACGGTTTCTCAATATCAATTATTGTCTGTCAATAAGGTCGATCGCTCTGAACGCATCAACAGCCAAATATTGAATGAAGCTAGCTCTCGGACCTCCCGCCTTTTTATACCCTACCGCCGCCGCGACGCCCGCGACCCGTGTCGAGCGCGGCAACCGTTACACAAAAATAATCCTTATAGCATGATTCAGTATTCACGTGCGACGGCGCGATGGCTTATTTCATGTATAAGTTTGGTGTTTCTATATCGATTTCTATGATTCTTTTTTTTTGAATAGGTAATAATGATAACTTTTTTAAATTAGGGATGAATGAGAGTATTATAAACGTAAGAGTAAACAAATATAATCAGAATGCTCCGAACTGCTAAGCTATCAGGAGTTACACGTGTTATTGTGAGTCAACCATAAAAGATAGACATATGCTGTTGCGGGATATTTTTTAGTCAATTTTATGTAAAATATTTCTGTAATACATAATTTCTATGTAACTTTAACCATTAAGGCTGCACACGCGACGGAAGCTTAAAAAATGGAGTAACTTCTCCCGTTTTCCCAACATTTCCCTTCACTACTCTGCTCCTGTTGATCGTAGCGTAATGAAAAGTATACTATAACCTGCCCAGAAGTATGAAGAATAATTGTACCAAGTTTCGTTAAAATCCGTCGAGTAGTTTTTGTTTCTATAAGGAACATACAGACAGACAGACAGACAGACAGACAGACAAAAATTTTACTGATTGCATTTTTGGCATCAGTATCGATCACTAATCACCCCCTGATAGTTATTTTGAAAATATATTTCATGTACAGAATTGACCTCTCTACAGATGTATTATAAGTATAGATGTATTCGAAATGGTTGGTGGCCTGGCATATTTTTTAGGATTTCATAAATGTAAGTATATGAAGTTATTCGAATATTTTATTTAGATAATTTTGGACCTAAACAATCATTAATATTGCATATTAATGCTTAAGCTACGTACTTCGTCGTTTACTCTATGATAGAGTCCAATCTTCATTACAGTATCACTATTCTACTTAAAACTCCTCTAAGTACATGTATGTAATCAATTTCCAATTTGTACACTTTTCAAATAAAAAATACATGAATTTCTTCACCACAGGCTAACAAAAAGGACCTTAGCGCAAAAAACGACCACATTAGTTCCCAAAATGTTCAATCTAAACGCAATTATCCCAGCGGTGGGCCGAATAATCAACGCGTCGAGACTCCGCCACTTTCACGCGAGTGAATTATTTTAAAATTTAAATAATGCTGGCAACACCGACTTGAGTTCTACTATTCGGGTTCCTTTTTATTGAAATAATGCTTGGTAGTGACTTTTTCGAATGGATTCTTCGACTTAGGGACCAAAAGCGAGCTTACACATTTTTTTTATGCAATAGGCGCCAGACGAGCAAATGTGATGATGATTCAAATTAATAGGAGTACGCTAGTTTCTTGAAGGCTCCCAAGACGTAGCTGTTGGAAAGACTGATGCAGAGATTTGATTCCACAAAACCGATGAGCGCGGCAAAAAGTTCCTCATAAAGCATACAGTCGAGAATCGCCAGCCATCGAGATGATGAGGATGGAATGGCAAGCGGTTACGTGTGATGCGGTAAAGAAACTCAGCTGCAGGCAGTAAACCAAACAATTCTTCAGAACATTCCCCGTGATAGATGCGGTAGAGAACGCACATGGATGCAACATTCTCAAGAGCCGGCAATGCACCTGTTTCTCCTCTGGTGCAGCGGTGTCTATGGGCTGAAGTGATCACTTACCATCAGGTGACCGTAAGGTCAGTCTGCCCCCTTTGTCAGAAAAAAATTAAGATAAAGATGTTCCCTATTTGATTAATTAACTTTCAGAGATTGTAATGCCATAAAATTCTCTTCTCATAAAAATGTATTAACTTTCCTTAAGTAAATGCTGCTTATTTATTTAAGTATATGAGTGAGCAATTGAGCATGCTAATCAATATAAAAATCAAACATATTTTAAAAACGAGAAGTCATCATCATCATCCTAGCCTTTATCCCGATTGTCTCAGGGTCGGCTTCCCAAACTGAGAGATTTGGCGAGGGCTAAGCTTTTACACAGAGCGACTGCCATCAGACCTCCGCAACACTTAGGGTAAGCTATACCCATTCCCAGTTAGGCGTCAGAGTTATCATCATCTCTGAAATGATGTGACGACTGCTATCTCAGTTGGTAAAGATAGCACCCGGGACCAACAGCTTAACGTGCCTTCCGAAGCACGGAGGAAACGTGAAGGTATTTCAGTCTTTGTGACCTTTTCATTGTATTTGACTACTTTTGATGCTCACTGTAACATTTGACCTCACACAGCCTTATAATTTCTTCACATAATGCGCAAGTTTCCTCGCATTCTTTTGTTCATAAGATTTCATGATTTACGGAACCCCAAAGAGATCATTGTAGGTGTTCATTACGCAAATTGGGAGACGCATGAAGGGCTCCGGCGGGCTGACAGACAGACGGACACGCGACGAGAGCTGTGTGGTCTACATTTGGGGTGCCGATGTCTTAATTTTGAAGGGCCACCCGTGATAATAACGTTATTACTTGTATTTTAATGATATATTCGTAACGTGTGTTATAACCGTTGGGGTAAACGAGTTCTGGAGTGGAGACCGCGTCTCGGCAAACGTAGTGTAAGACGCCCTCAGGCCAGGTGGAGTTACGATTTGCGCAGGACGGCTGGCAAGTGCTGGATGCGAGAGGCCCAGGACCGATCGGAGTGGCGAGCATTGGGAGAGGCTATGTCCAGCGGTGGACTGATGTGGGCTGATGATGATGATGATAACGCGTGTGGGATATATACATAGGACCGATCTATCATCTTTTCGCTCCAAGCCAACCTCACTTGCTCGTGGTGCATCCTGCCGAATTACAAACGAAGCGCTGGCAAGCGACTGGTGGTATAACTATTACGATTGAAGGCGTAGCTATATACCACATGCCGATGACGGGCAGTAACGTCACCGGAACGAGGAGCTTACGTCCTGCGAACGCCAACCCGCCTGCCCAGGCGATTATGGTTAAAGCCTGCGTTTGCCTAAAGTGCGAGCTACAAGGGACTATGTCCAACAGTGGACTGCGGTATCTACCCTTATTGGTGAGTGTTGCAGGCGTCCATAGACTGTCTGCCACCTTTATAAATAAATAAATATCAGACAACATCACATGCATTGCACCGATCCCAAAGTAAGTAGCTTAAGCACTTGTGTTATGGGTATCAGAACAACGAAGGTACCACAAATAAATACTTAAATACAAATATAAACACCCAAACACGGAACAAGCACAAGTGTTCATCACACGAATGTTTGTCCCGGGTGGAAATCGAACCCACGACCCTTGGTTCAGAAGGCAGGGGTAGCCAACACTTTGTGGCATACTTATAAACAAAATTAAACATGACTTGTGCTTCACATGTAAAGTCCGCAAAACATGACATAAAAACAATAAGAACAATCTTGCAATGATTGTTTACATCCAAATTAACAATGTTATTGAACGGAGCAACGAGGTTAAGAATGTTTTCATGTTTTCAAAGCGAGCCCCGTTTACCCAAATCCAATTTTAAAACAATCTGGTTTGCCACATGAAATAAATATTGTTCTAATTCTAGCCTTGACTTCTTTGAACAGAAATCATTAACAAAACAATGGAAAACTCTTACAGTTTCTGAGAAGTGCTAAGTTTTTATGTAAATAAACTATTTAAACATACATGCACCCTTCAGTTAGTTTTTTTACTGACATATAGCTTTGTATGTCATGCAAGGGGACGGCAGGTAAGTACGGTGGGTATTTTTAGGTTTCTTATAAAAACGCACTGTTTAAAAGACTTTTGTGTTTAAGACTCTCATAACATAATATCTAGGTACTACTTAGCTTTGCTTCGCATGTCTCAGATAAACATTTAATTGAGTTTCAATATGGCGTTTCATTAAGGATCCCTTATTTCGAGTAATAAATTGTATATATATAGCCTATGTAAAACAGGGTGAATGTAGCTTTACAATGGTGAAAGAATTTTTGAAATCTGACCCGTAGTTCTGAGTTTTTTCATTACAAAAACACAAATACAATCTTTCCTCTTTATAAAGATAAAAACTACGTCAAATCTGCGTCAAACTGGAGAAGAGAGGTGCCGGATGTTTTAAAGATTTTTCAATATCCGTTGGCAATTTTATACAAGGGTACAAATTACATTATACACCTTTATGCCACCGGAAAATAAAAAGGCTCGTTAGTTAATCAATGTCCTAGTTAGTTTAGCTTAAAAAGTACCAAAATTACCGACATAGCTCACCGGATCAGTAAGCTGAAGTGGCAGTGGGCTTGCCACATCAGCCGCAGAACCGATAACCGTTGGGGTAAACGGGGAAACGAGTTCTGGAGTGGAGACCGCGTCTCGGCACCGCATAAAAAAAATCGTAGTGTAGCCCTCAGGCCAGGGTGGAGTAACGATTAGCGCAGGACGGCTTGCAAGTGCTGGATGCGAGAGGCACGGGACCGATCGAAGTGGCGAGCATTGGGAGAGGCCTATGTCCAGCAGTGGACTGATGTGGGCTGATGATGTGATGATGTTAGATTAATGGTCGACTGGTAGATAATGCCTATGTAGCTCAATCGTGCAATAAATAAATAAAAAATAATCAACGACAGCGAACAACACCATTTTTCAAAACACATCTACCTATTTACTTAACGTGTTTCCATCCATCTGTCGCGTACGTGCGTCTACGCATGTGGCAATCCGGAGATACGAAACGACAAAAACTATTAGTGGAACTGACTGACTCACCGCTATTTCGGCATGTTCAGAGATGTTCTCGGTAATTATGGGCTGATGCGACGTCACTGCGACAAATCATCCAGGCATTTTGGGTTTTCTTACCTGAAAAGGAAGAAACGGAACCCTTATAGTCTTAAAACAAGCACTTATGATTTTTTTTTTCTATAGTGGCTCGACATAATGGCTTCCCTACGCCTGATGGAAAGCGAAAGAAAAGCCCAAGTCGCTGTGACAACGGGCAAGTAACTGGTGAGTTACCTGTCAGTTGCCACCGCCATGCCGGCCCAACCCCAACCCCCCACGAGCTCCGGAAACCCTATTCACCGGCAGAAACACGACTCAGAGGTCATTTGACTGCGGTATTCTATAGGGTGGAGGTCCTTCCCCGGACGGGCGGCTCAATTCGAGCGAAGATTCGCTATGCCCTACCTCCCTTTTAGTGGATGTTGTAGGCTGATGATTATGACAATTGTTGTGCAATTTAAGTGATCTCTTACAAGTTAAAGGTCGCTCAGCGAGCTATGGAAAGAGCTATGCTCGGCATCTCTCTGCGGGATCGAATCCGAAATGAGGTGATCCGACAGAGAACCAAAGTCACCGACATAGCTCACCGGATTAGTAAGCTGAAGTGGCAGTAGGCTGGCCGAGTTCTGGAGTGGAGACCGCGCATCGGCAAACGTAATGTAGGACGCCCTCAGGCCAGGTGGAGTGACGATTTGCGCAGGACGGCTGGCAAGTGCTGGATGCGAGAAGCCCAAAATCGACCTAAGTGGCGAACATTAGGAGAGGCCTATGTCCAGCTGCTGCTGCTGTGGACTGACACGGGCTGATGATGATGATGATGATGAAGTGATCTCTTACAGACAACCTTTGGGTAGGAAATAGCAAGATATACCTATCTATCTAGCAGGATGAGGCACATCACATCGAACAACACGTGCTGGACAGCGTTGTCATCCGCATACCATCCAGACTATGGTGGCGCGCACCAAGAGGTTTAGTTCCTCGTTCTTGCCCCGTGCCATTAAGTCATGGAATGCCCTTCCAGCTCATGTGTTTCCTTCCTCTTACAATCCTGGGTTCTTTAGGCGGGGCGTGAAACGGCATCTCAGTGGGCCTTCAGGATGAGGGCGACAGATGCAATGGGTTTCTATTGCACAATTCTATTGTGCCTGTCGCCCTAACTTTTGGACCTCACGACCGCTCACCATCAGGTGGAGTGAGGTCATCCTGAAAGCTCTTCTTATAAAAAAAAATGTTATTAAGCATGTTTCATTAAAGTGTAACGCCCGAAATTTTGATAGAAATATCTGGACGGCCATTTCCGTCCTAATAACTTATCTAACATTGAGAAATAGAGGATGCAGTGATTATAAGAGTGCAACGTTTTTACAAGTTGCTGATTTTGTAATAAATTAAAAGCTGAAATGTCGTATTCTTATATTCTAGACGTACTTTTGTAACTTCAACTGCAAAATAGTATTACAGTGGCTTATTTGGTAGTGATCCTGCCTTTAGCTAAAAATCCTGGGTTCCAATCCCCACCCAGGGTGATCCTCACTTCTGAACCAAGGTTGGTGGATTCGATTTCATCCAAGGTAGAGGGAATCCGGGAGACCATATCAGGCGGGAGAGATGAACCACCTTTCAAAAATCAACGTAAATTTTGCTCTAACAATACGTTAGATACTACCTAGGTGTCCCTTACCCAAGGACTTAGTGTAGGCTTAAAGGCATTCCCGATTCCTGAAAAAGTACGAGAAACTTTACATGAATACACTTTAGCATTGTTGTTGTTTTAAGTTGTTTCTATAGCTATGGCTTGTCTAGCTAGTCTTAAACTAAGATGCAGATCAGCAGCAGCAGGAAAATAGCAAACATTTCGTAATACCTATTAGAATGTCTTAAGTCATACCTACTGATATATTATTACGGAGAATTGAGACTCAAGGTTGTATTTCATTATCTACATAGATAAACAGTTAGTCTTTACAATAGAATGCGTAAAATTAAATATTATAAGTAATCATTGCAAGCCAAGCCGAACCCAAACCAAAGGGATGTAAGGAAGAGACCCATCATCTTTTAGCTCCAAGCCAACTCACCTGCCCGTCGTGCATCCTGCCAAATAACAAACGAGGCTCTGGCAACCGACAGGTGGCAGTATAACCGTCACAAATAAAGGCAGTAGTTAAATAGCCACAGGCTGATGACGGGCAGCAGCGTCACCGGAGCGAGGAGCTACGCCCTGCGATCGCCAACCCGTCTGCCCAGCATGGCGATTATCGGTATATCTATCATCAGATGTTTGCCCTAAGTGATATCGGTCGGTTGCCAGAGGCTCGTTTGTTATTCGGTAGGATGCACCACGAGCAAGTGAGGGTGGCGAAAAGATGATGGGTCGCTCCCTTACATCCCTTATACCCTACTATAAAAAAAGGATTTTTGTTTTTAAGCAGACAATTCTCTTCTCTATTCTAAGGAAACACATGCGTAAAAGTACTAACAATAACGTATTTTATGCTTAAACTAGCTGTGCCAGCGGCGTCGCACGCTTGGATATCGGGTTTCAAAAATAACGGACTTCCATAAAATACTTATACCTATACCTAAGTTTTAAGTTAGACCTTTAGTAATACATTAGTGAAAATCGTATTCAATTTCATGCAGTAGTTTTTGAGAGATGCGCGTTCAAAAAATTTCTCCCGTTTTCTTAACATTTCCCTTCACTGCTCTGCTCCTATTAATAGTAGCGTGATGAAAAGTACCCTTTAACCTGCCCAGGAGTATGAAAAACAATTGTACCTAGTTTCGTTAAAATCCGTTGAGTAGTTTTTGTTTCTATAACGAACATACAGACAGACAGACAGACAGACAGACAAAAATTTTACTGATTGCATTTTTGGCAACAGTATCGATCACTAATCATCCCCTGATAGTTATTTTGAAAATATATTTAATGTACAGAATTGACCTCTCTACAGATTTATTATAAGTATAGATCTATTAGTGTGTAAGCCTTCTTGTAAACGGATACAAGGCGTAAAACATTTGTGAAAGCTTAGCAATGAATGAGCAATAAAACAAAGTCATAATTTCACTATCTTTATTTGACTTTAAAGCGGTTCGCAGACTACGGGGCGCGCAAGGCCGGTAACATTGACATGTTACAAACATGACACACATAAAACTTATCTCGTGGGTGTCATTAAGGACGACTAAGGAAATAGCAGAAAACGGGCAGCAGCGTTAACCAGGGTACAAATAAAACCTACTGCGGTCACCAACCCGCCTGCTAATCGTGGTGACTAAGGCGTCCGCCTAAATGACAATGATCATTCGGGGAGTCCTATGTCCAGCAGTGGACATTTGCAGGCTGATGATGGGATGTAAGGACCTATCATCTTCTGCTTCAAGCCACCCTCACCTACCCGTGGTACATGCTCCTCAATAAAGGAGGCTCAGGCAATTGATTGCTGGCGGTATAACCATCACGCTAGAAGCCGTAGCTTAATACCACAGACCGATGACGGGCAGCAGCGTCACCAGAGCGAGGAGCTACGCCGTGCGATGCCCAACCCGTTTGCATACCTACTGTGGCGATCATCATCAGCCTATTGCAGTCCACTGCTGGACATAGACCTCTCCAGCTGCTCGCCACCTAGGGCAAACCTCTGGAGTATATACCCATAATCGCCTCGCTGGGCAGGCGGGTTGGCGATCGCAGAGCGTAGCTTCTTGTTCCGGTGACGCTGCTGCCCATCATCGGCCTTTGGTATTTAGCTACGCCTTGTATCGTATGGTTTTACCGCCACCAGTCGGTTTGCCAGCGCCTCGTTTGTTGTTCGGCAGGATGCACCACGGGAAGGTGAGGATGGCTTGGAGCGAAAAGATGATAGGCCGCTCCCTTACATCCCCATACTGTGGCGATAATGGGTTCATAAAGCCTCCAGATGCGTTGCATTACCCAAAGTGGTGAACCACTGGATAGTCCAGCAGTGGACTGCGATAGGCTGTTGAAATGAAAGGCGATGCGGTGGTCGGTTGCCAAGTGTGTTTAATCCACTATGACTTTACTAATCCGCGATCATAAAGACCGAGTCGTCTGCAAAGCGCCTAAATAGTCAATTTCACGGATCACACATAGTCAACAAAAACCAGTAGCAAAAACACTCGTCTTATGCACAATTCCTAGGGGTGTCGTATTTCATCTCGCTCGCACGATATCTTTACACTTTCCCACTAGACAAGTCGACGCCGGCGCATGAAATATGACCAGTTTCCGAGAATACGGTGATGTCATGTGTTTGTACAGTCAGCGGGGAAGTTAAATAACTTACACAGGATCGAACTGACGAAATCGTCACTTTGATCCGGTGTATGGTTTTCAAATTATAAGTTTCCATAATTTAAATTATTAGTACCTAGCCTATTAATCTGTACTTATACATATTAAAATCTGTAGAGAGGTCAGTTCTGTACATGAAATATATTTTCAAAATAACTATCAGGGGGTGATTAGTGATCGATAGTGATGCCAAAAATGCAATCAGTAAAATTGTTATAAAAACAAAAACTATTTGACCGATTGTAACGAAACCTGGTACAATTGTTCTTCATACTCCTAGGCAGGTTATAGTATACTTTTCATCACGCTACATCAATAGGAGCAGAGCAGTGAAGGGAAGTGTTGGGAAAACGGGAGAAATTTTTATCTGTATGTTTGAACGCGCACCACGCAACAACTACTGCATGGAATTGAATGCGGTTTTCGCCAATGTATTGCTAGAGATCTAACTTAAAATTTAGGCACCATTTTAAAGAAGTACGTTATTTTTTAAATCCGCTGGCACAGCTAGTCAATAGTTTTTTTTAAATACCTATAAATCTTAAGAAAACTATCACAATATACGAGTAGGTACTACAATATACCTATTACTAAAAGAGCGAAAAGCCTTAGACACCCTAACATCATCATCATCATCAGCCTCTTGCAGTCCACTACTGGACATAAGCCTAATTGTTGCTATTGTACTCGATGGGCTTCTCGTATCCAGCACTTGCCAGAACTCCTGCGCAAATCGTCGCTCCACCTGACCTGAGGGCGTCCTACACTACGTTAGTCGAGAAGCGGTATCCACACTAGAACTCATTTCCCCCAAGCCCAACGGAAAGGAGAGAGTCTTATAACTATTAGATGTGCCGTTGACTGTACTTTGTAAGCAATTAATGCTTCAGTCAACAAATTGTGACCGACTTAGTCAATTTACTCGCGGTGTGGTTTTCATTGGTGAATTTGATATGATAGTGGAATATAGAAATCAAAGGGAACTAGATGACCTAAGACTATGAGAGTACATATTTATTTCCCATATTATTATTACAGACTAGCTGTGCTCGCGACTTCGTCCGCGAGGAATAGTTATTTTTCCCCCGTTTTTTTTTTACATTTTTCATTATTTCTTCGTGTTAGGTGTCAGTGTCGACGGATATGGCATTATACGCTTTAATGTCTTTGCCTTACCATTTTCTTATTTTTTCTGTGACAGTGACAACCCACACCACTGGTGTGGATTGTGCTGAGATTGCAATATAACAGTATAAAAGGCTGATCTTACAGACACAAGCGGTTCGACCATAGTCATGAACACAAGTCCTAGAATTGCTGCCCGCGTAATTGTGTAAAAGTACCAATGCATAATGTGAATGTAAGTTAGTGAAGTAAAACAAGTAAATAAATGAAGTTACTGAGATCGAGTTGGTTTTAATCCCTACAAGTCCGAAGAGGGATGAAACGAGAATTAATTTCTCGCCACGTCCACAAAAATGTAAGTACACGGTTTTATACATTAATTTTTTTAAATTATTCTAATTGAGAGCTATTAGCAATTTTTTCCAAACTTGTTTTATACAAGGGAAGCGTGTACATTTACTTTAGTAGTCTGCTTATCAGTAAATATAGTATTCTATTGATACATGGATGGATATATTGTTTGCTGCACACCATAGAATTAACTTGGAGCTGGGTGAAGTAAACATTTACATAGACTAATAGTCATACTAAGTTGATACTCTTAATAAATTCAAAATTAAAATAGTTTATTGCAAACATGTGGTACAATACAGGATGGTATAAGAACTATGTGTACAGCACATGCACCCTGCAAAGGCGTCGCAATTTATACAATAGCAAGATGAAATTATTTTTAAAACATTCTTATCATTTACTTATTAGGAATTGCTTCAATAGCTTAATAAATAAAGTTTCTTCTTCTATACTCCTTATATGAAATAGTAGATAATTATAAATTTTGATTACCATAATGTAAGCGCTTGATGATAATACTTTAAGCTTAGAAAAGGAAACCCTAAATTTATTTAAGTATCGTCTATTAATATTGATAGAAGAGTACAAGTTCGAGGTGTTTTTTTTAATAAATTTTCATGACTCTAGTATGTAAATTGAAGCTAGTTAATATTTTTTTTGTTTTTTTAAAATGAGGTTTGTAGGATTACATTTGGTCAATATTTATAAGAACTCGTATATGCCGGCGAAGGCCCTTCGCCAGGTCCAAGAAGTTCGTCCATAATGGATGCAGAAATGAGACTACTACTTTATAACACTTTATATTATCATATTATTTGCAGAGAGTAACACCTTATTTACAATTTATTTACGAACATAATTATATAGCAGAGTAACACCACACTAAAAGTTCCCGCCAATTTACTTGAGTGGAACAAGAAGTGACGTCACTTACAATGGTTTTTATTTTGCAAATTAATTATATCTATAAAAACATGTCTTAAATGCCTAAATTGATATTTAAAAATAGTTATGATTTTTATACAGTAATAATTTAATTAATTGATTAATTTTAACGCGAGTTTTAATGCTGGATTTTACAAACCGGAAGATGGCGACACACGTGATTGAAAAGTATTATCTATTATTTCTAATATAATTATAAAATAATTCGATGTTCAAATACTATTACATAAGCTACTAAAAGTATGTTTTACATCCATAAATCATTTTAAGAAAATTGTATATCAATTAAATATTACAACTATGAATAAATCTAATCGGAAGTTGTCATCCAACGATATTTTAATAACACACAATCAATACAGTTACTTTTTACGCTAAAATCAGTAATTAAAAAGGCTTGCCGCCCATATATACGTATACATTTCTTTTGTAGTGTAATTATGGTGTCAATATTAGTACAGTTGCCACGTAGAACTATACCGTAAGATAAGGGAACCGCTTGGTTCGGCACCAAGTTCAGCATAATAATAATTTTGTTTTCACATAGAAAGGATATAGATTTGTTTTAGTTCATATTTTATACTTGCACGTGTTCAATCAAATCACTTGGAGAGAAAGTTAGATAGGGATTAATTTTCCACACTCGTGAGTAAATATAATCAAATAAAGAAAATATTTACAGATTTATAGTCACAGCAAAGTCAAACGCCACGTCAACCAATATGTTTCGAAAAGTGTAATATTTGATTTAATGATAAAACGTTTCTAGGTTCCTACACTATACAACAATTTTAAACTAAATTTTAAATTGTTTCGAGTCAGAATCAGATGGCATCACATCGGCAGACAAGCCCTTAAGTGCATGGAGAGCCATGTATCAAATAATTTTGAAGATATTTTGTGTATGTAATGGAATATTCGAATTAACTTCCACATACAAGGCATTTGCTTATTATCCTTTGAAATATCACTGCAGCTAATAGAACATTAAAAAGAATTTATCTAGCTTTCGTTTGTAGTGCACTTTACACCCCTCATGGCAGTAGAATTACTTCATAGCAGAGATTCCTTAACCCGGAGTGATTCGGGATATGCGTAGTGGGAAGAAGCACTGATAATAATAATTTCACAGTTTGATATCGTACATGGACATGTTTCTTTTTCATATTGTAAACGCTGACCCTACAAGACGGATCAAGTAGTGTGCTGCGGTATGAACATCTAAAAGGATTTTACAAAAGCGATGGTATATATCCGTCTCCTAGGTATAGCACACAGGGACAATTTTTATACTTGAATTTTTGCGAGAAGTAAAGGCTTGTTTGCGGGACGATTTTAAGCAATACAGGATTGACCGTTCCCCATTCGGTGCCTTAAATTTATCGTGCATTTCATGCAACATAACAATGTGCGATAAACTGCATGTATTTAAAACGAGCTTTTTCGAAGATTTTACAGATTTGACGCAGAGACATGAAACATGGTGGCGGCGGCGGCGCCGGCCGGATAGCTGGCAGTCTTCGATTTGAGCGTTGGGTATTATGTACCTGTTTTTTGTGTGAGTTTAAATAGCCAATTATGTTTCGCACTTTCAAAAGTGATTACCAAAATAAATAGTCTGTCTTGTCTAGGGGCAGGAAGGCTGTGAACATTGTATATGGGGACATTCTGTAGCATATTTAAAATCATTAGCGTTACGCCCATGCGAAGCCGGGGCGGCTAGTGTATAAATGACAAAAAGGGATTATTGTTTAGCTTAACGATACGATTAATTCCCTCGGTTTTGTCTATGAGCTTAGGTACACACCTTAGATTTTGAGATATATTTTTATGAGTGGTTACTCATATGAGTATGTATGTATCTATATAACTTGCTTAGACATCGTATCTATTGGGGTTTGAAAGAGAAAGTTAATGCCATTACGTACGGGGAGTTGAAGGTGCTGGCGGAGTCCAGGGAGGAGTGGAAATTACTCCACCGACAAAAGCGAAGGTCTTTAATTTAGAATGAGTTGGGACGAGTATATACTCGTATAATAATGTGTGGTGAAGGTTGAGACATCTATATTATAGTAGGTATATAGTAGGTATATAGTAGGTATATAGTAGGTATATAGTAGGTATATAGTAGGTATATAGTATGTATATAGTAGGTATATGGTAGGTATATGCAGAGTCTAAATGTCTCAATACGAGTGGTTGTGTGAGTATGTTATTATAAGCATATTATATTTCGTTTGTTATATATTGTGTATTGTATGTAAATTATAAATTTACTATATTGTATATATATATATATATATAGACTTTTGGACATATAATAATCTTTATTATAAAAGGGAAGTACATGACAGACTTAGTGCCGTGTGGCATTCTAACAACTACTATAATTATATCCACCAATATACAAGTAATGCCCATACATATATATTTCATATATTAATATACCTACTTACATATAAATAGTATATATGGATATACATATAATAGATAATATATTCAGACATAGACATCAAATAAAGTTTGTATATAACAAAAGATGACAGTCTTAGACAGCACTTAAGAAAAGGTCACGGGTTGATCTCTTAAATGCTAATTTATTACAGGAGGATTGAATACCCTAAGAAGAGAGTTCCACAGCCCGATAGCCACCAAGGTGTATGAGTTTGACATGTAGCCAGATTTGTGATATATAGGTATATGTAGACATTGTAGAATACGTACGTACATATTTGGTTTAAAAAAAAAGGGTGGAATGCTACGCAGTGGGCTAGTAAAGGTACTTAATAAAAAAAAGCTAGGTCCAGTTGATGAATTTCAATTCAATTTATTAAACTTATTTTAACAGGTATTTTAAGGGCAGTGACGCTGCTGTCCGTCATGGGCCGGAGATGTTCGTGCCGTTGCCGGAGCTTCGTTTGTTGTTTGGCGAGATGCACCATGGGCGTTTGGAGAGAGGGTTTGATGGGTCGCTTCCTTACACCCCTGCCAGTTGACGAATATTGATAGATAGATAGAAACTCTTTATCGCACAAAAACACAGAATTTACAGGAAAACACATTACAAACAAAAACAAAGTACAATTTAGGTGGTCTTATCGCTAATAGCGATCTCTTCCAGACAACCTTCAGGTAGAGGAAGCCAGATTCGACAGAGATGAAAAACTTTCTGCGTCATATTAGGCACGTGGAATAGGCCTACATAGGTATACCAAGTGGTGCATATTCCATAGACATACATATATCATCATCATCATCAGCCTATTTTAGTCCACTGCTGGACATAGGCCTCTCCAGCTGCTTGCCACCTAGGGCAAACCTCTGGAGGATATACCCATATTAATACATATATACATAAATGATTTGCATATAATAATACATTACATATTATTATATGCATACAGTGGCATTTGAGTATGAATTAAGGAATATAGGATAGAAGAGGAAGAAGATATAAATTAGAGATGGGATTTATTGGTTAAGAAAAATGATAACACTAGACTTTTTCAAATTCCCAGTTGCTGCATCGGTTCTGAATGATGACGATCCACGAGCTGACAACGGGTGCCATGTGGAGGCTGCCTCGGAGCTGGGCGGTGGCTTGGTGCTGTCAACCACGAGGACACCTCGTGCACGGACGCAGAGCAGAAGTCTTCTGCGATGATCACCAAAATAAAACCATATGAGCGGGTCGAGCGGTGAGCATGAGCAACGCTCGACATCTTGGCGGTGAGCATGAGCAACGCCAGGAATTCGATATAGTGGTGCGAACGGTGAGCACGAGCGACGGTCGCGCCACTGTAGCGAATGAACTTGAGAACGGTGAGCACGAGCGACGTTCTCGGACTGATATAGTGGTGCGAACGGTGAGCTGGAGCGACCGTCGCACCACTATAGCAAACGAACTTGGGAGCGGGGAGCACGAGCGACGCTCTCAAAAGAAATGAAATGAATGAAATGAAATCTTTAGGTAGCTGCTCTCTTAGTCGATTTCTGAAATTGCTTTAGATGACCCTTCCGGTTTCTGTTTCTCAGACTATATATACCTAACAAGGTATCGTCGTCTCGTGTGTTTTCTTAGATATATCCTTCGAAGTGTAGGAACAGATTTCTCCCTACGAAGGTTGGTAGGCACTTTCAACTTTCGTAGCCGAGCTGGATGTTCATGCTCGTGGTCCGATAGACCATCTTGTTTTTTATATGCTGAGAAGTGATGAAAACTTTGTATATATGTGCGTCATAAACCATCCATAGAGCTTATACGGAGCAATTTCTCGTGCGAGAGGTGTTTCGATGCGTTTATAGCATTGGTTTGGTATCGAGATATTTAGATGTATGTTATTAATAATGTGTCTCAAAAGGTACTATGAAATTTACTTTTGGAATTTACTTTCTCTGATAAAATTTGAAGGTCTATTGCGCCCTCGTTTATTTTTGGCACATTCTGTCCAATTTGCAACTCATAATGACAATTATTCAGCGAATTAGACGGTACATATTGCTGTTTCAGATCATTGCATATTTCTTAAAGTTAACAATGTTATCAAAATTGTATGACGTATATCTTGCAGAAACAGTTGCATTATTTAGTAAACTAAGAGATGATATGGTTTAACTTCGGGAAAATTAGAATATTATTTAATAAGTAAGCATTTGCGAAAAAAAATATAACAAAATTCACTGGACAGTAGATCCTTTTATGTTTTATGGGGTCCTGAGCTAGCCTGAGGATTGTGCGACCACAAATAATTGTCTCAAGGAATACCTCTATGAAGTCGATAAAGCAATAGACGTTTTTAACTATTCTTTGACTGAATTTAGTAAGGCTACATTGTTTGTGCTTTCTTATAATAAATATAATAAATAACTACTTGATATATATAAATTAATAATACAGTATAATTAAGCTACACTATCGTATTGAGGAAACCTGTAATGACAGTAGTATGATTTTGAAAATTATATTTTGATATTTGTAATTTTCAGCAAGGATTCAATTAAATATGAAGGGTCTTTCAGACCCTAGCAAAATTTTAAAGTTTTCAGATCTCTTTATATGGTATAATACATTCAAAGAGCTGACTGTTTCCCTCTGTAGAGACTGCGAGCCAACGTTTAACTATTTATCTCTGATTTATTCTTCGTTTTACAAATAGGCATTGAGTAACAAATTATTTTAGACCTTTTCATGATCGATATAATTATTTAATTTAGAGTTGCTCACTCAATGCATTACCATATTAAGTTTACTGACGTAAAATTTGGACTTCGAACCTAATTAACAAAAGGTTCGTCCTAGGGTTACTAAACCCGTATGACTATGCAGAAACTGTTCCAATGATGTACATTGTTGTGGGGTATAACGTCGATTAAAAGAAAAATGTCTCTTAGCCTTTTTTGGCTGTTAGGTATCGATATTGATTTAGATACATAAAATAATAATGAATTGATGTACTCTTTTTTCTTCTCTTCTCAGACCTGCCTTTTCATACCATACAAATGAGATTTTAATCATAGCAAAGAATACATTCGTAATGTAAGGTTATAATTATAAAATGGATAGATAGTTTTCTTTTTATTAGCAATTTCAGGAAAGAGGCATACGACTTGCAATGAACTTTGTATTATATAAACTCACTTTCTATCTTTGCATTGTATAACAGTAGAATTGAATAACGACATTGTGAAATACAAATTGTAAGAGAATTGGCGATGGAAAAGAGTAACTGCCGAGTTTCTTGCCGGTTCTTCTCGGTAGAATCCACCTTCCGAACGCGGCGGTAGTATATTAAAAATTTATATTCACATTTAGATATTCAGTATAGACGTAATATATTTTTGATACGAGGACGTATCTCAAGTCAGATGGCCGAGCTGTTAGGTGTCAGTGTCGACGGATATGGCATTATACGCTTTAATGTCTTTGCCTTACCATTTTCTTATTTTTTCTGTGACAGTGACAACCCACACCACTGGTGTGGATTGTGCTGAGATTGCAATATAACAGTATAAAAGGCTGATCTTACAGACACAAGCGGTTCGACCATAGTCATGAACACAAGTCCTAGAATTGCTGCCCGCGTAATTGTGTAAAAGTACCAATGCATAATGTGAATGTAAGTTAGTGAAGTAAAACAAGTAAATAAATGAAGTTACTGAGATCGAGTTGGTTTTAATCCCTACATTCGCTCCTAATAGTCGCAGCGTGATGTTATATAGCCTGAAGCCTTCCTCGATAAATGGTCTATTCAACACAAAAAAATTTCAATTCAGACCTGTAGTTCCTGAGATTAACGCGTTCAAACAAACAAACAAACTCTTCAGCTTTATAATATTAGTTAAGATTTAGGTACAACGCTTTTATTCCCGCAAGTAGTAGTACTAAGTTTATTTGAGGAAGTCTCTACATATACATACTTAGAAATTGGTGAAAGATACATAGATAATAATATGTTTTATTAGTCCAGTCATTATTTTCAAAAAGCCGACCCTACCCGTGAACGATTAGTTGAATAGGTCTTAGATTGTTAACTTTGGTCTGTCTGGGAGTGTAAATTCAAAAAGTTGAACCAGGTTCCTTCGTATAATCTCGGAAAATTGTTTTTCTTGAATAACTCGGATATTTTTGATAAATAAATATCAGACAACATCACATACATTGCTCCGATCCCAAATAAGTAGCCTAAGCACTTGTGTTATGGGTATCAGAACAACGAAGGTACCACAAATAAATACTTAAATACAAATATAAACACCCAGACATGGAACAAACACAAGTGTTCATCACACGGATGTTTGTACCGGGTGGGAATCGAACCCACGACCCTTGGTTCAGAAGGCAGGGGTCACTACCAAATGAACTACCGAGCCAGTCTGTCAGTTTTGATTTTACAGTAACCGTAAGAACAAAAATTGTAGGAAATTTAATTCTCTACAAGTTTGATCTCAACAATTTTAACAACCTCCGAGAGGCCGTAATTTCAAATGTCTATACCGTCTCTTCAAAGAAGAATGCTCCGAAGAGTTATTCCAACTAATCCCATCCTCTGCTTTCTTCTCCCGTACAACACGTGCTGGATCATGCACAGCGTGTTCATCCGCATACCATACTAATAGTGGCGCGCACCAAGAGGTTTAGTTCCTCGTTCCTGGCCATGTTGCTATGCCATGGGCATTATGTTATGGAAAGCCCTTCCATGTCATGTGTTTCCTTCCTCTTAAAATCCTGACTTTTTTGAGAGTCGTGAAAGGCCATCTCAGGGGCCTTTAGGGTAAGGGCGAAAGGCGCGTTGGGTTTGCCCTAATGTGCCTGTGGATCTAACATTTGGACCTCACGACCGCTACCATCAGATGAAGTCAAGTCATTCTGAACGCTCTTTTTATAAAAAAAAATAGTCTTAGTGGACTTCTACATCACCCGCGGGAAGTATTGGAGCGGTGATTTGTATTCAAGGATATTTCCTAAGTCCCGTTATTAGGTCATATCGTTATCTAACACTTAAGTCAGCGTTCAGTCTCAAGAGCAAATAAACACAGCGTTATCAGTGGCAAGGTCGCTTAACAGCGAGCAAGGTTCCGTAGGTCGACGTCGGCTATCGCCTAGCGTAGGTCAGGGTCAAATGAATCTTGCCAGCCGGCAGTATAGAGATTTTACATATGTTAATGAATTATGAAACGTTTTCCTTCTAAGCATATAACGTTACGGTACGATAGTAAAATGTATTGGAAATTGTTTCTAATAATAATTTGTTCGTGTGGTTTAGAATCATTATCATCTGAAATGAAATGAAATGTTTATTTCCAGTAATAGAGTACAATCGTTCCATGTACAAAAACATCATCAAAAACATCATCATCAAACATCTTATAACAGTCCACAGCTGGACATAGGCCTCTCCAGTTGTTGATATAAGTACCCATAATCGCCTGGGCGTGCGAATTGGCGATCGCAGGACGTAGCTTCTCGCTCCAGTAGCGCTGCTGCCCGTCATCGGTCTGTGGTGTTTAGCAGTCGGTTGCCAGCGCCTCGTTTGTTATTCGGCAGGATACACCACGGGCAGGTGAGGTTGGCTTGCAGCGAAAAGACGTTAGGTCGCTCCCTTACATCCCATATGTGGCGAACAACTGGAGAGGCCTATGGCCAGCCGTGGACTACGAAAAGCTGATGACGATGAATAATAACATAGTACTGGACAATAATATAATAAATGTATAGGACTGGTTCGATGTCTCATTTCATTGCCTCCAGAACCACTTCACTCCAAAACATTTCACTATAATCCTACATTTCGGTGGCTACTGATTGATTTGGTTTCTTGTCTAGTGGCGCAGCGACTTGGGTGTCTCTTTCGCTTTCGTCAGGCATCGGATGTACTATGCTGTACTATTATAAAAAAATCTATACGTTCATGAACTAAAACGGTTGGCAAACAATAGTTAACTATTATGTTTAGAATGCGGGTACGAAAAAAGGTATTTTAATGAGTCAATTGACAAATGCCAACCATAGACCACATGTAAAGTAAACACAACTTTCAATTTACACTATGTGTGATGCAGGTAAACAATACACTTGATGGTGACAAAAAGGAACAATGCGGGGTTGATTAGGAAAGCTTTTAAGTTGCACTACACTATAGTCTATTAATAACTTGTGTGGTGCAAGTGTGATGAGAACCTTGTACCTAGTTATAAGTTACTAGCTGTGCTCGCGACTTCGTCCGCGTGGAATAGTTATATTTTCCCCGCTTTTTACATTTTCCATTATTTCTTCGCTCCTAATAGTTGCAGCGTGATGTTATATAGCCTAAAGACTTCCTCGATAAATTGTCTATTCAACACAAAAAGAATTTTTCAATTCGGACCAGTAGTTCCTGAGATTAGCGCGTTCAAACAAACAAACAAACAAACTCTTCAGCTTTATAATATTAGTTATTAGTTAAGATTTGTCTGGTATGCAATGAAGAATATCTATCTATTTTTACTTAACACAAGTGCTTAAGCTACTTACTTTGAGAACGTGCAAAGTATGTGATATTATATGATATTTAAATAAATAAATAATAACCCAAGACATGCCACGCTGGGCCACTCAGCGCCATCTAGCCCCAAACTAAGCCGAAGCTTGTACTATGGGTACTAGACAACTGATAAACTTACTTAGATAATTTTTTTTTTTGTAAATAAATACGTATTATACATAGAAAAGACCCAGACTAATACAAACAGACATGTTCATGCACACAAATGTTTGTACTGTGTGGGGATCGAACCAACGACCCTTGACTCAGAAGGCAGAGGTCACTACCAATTGAGCCACCGAGCCAGTTAAAATTTAAAAATACAGATTTACCCTTAATCCATTTCTGTAGACCGTCTCTACCAAATGTCCACCGAGAAACATAACAAAGACGCCATATTGTTTTTCCAAAACCAATTTCTCCAAGACAAACTTATCTCGGTTTCTCCACAAACGTTTTTTTACCTACTTCCAAGTATTTTTTTTCTGCCCCCGCCGACACTTGTGCTTTACCCCACGTGTTTGTTTAGGCGGGGCCCAGAGGCGACGCTAATCGCCCCCCGCTGCGCGCGCGCACAATCGCATTGTTTATACGAACTGTCGGGGTCTTTGGGTTACTTCTACTAAGTCAATGGTACACTTAATTTTTGATTTTGATTTGAATGATTGGAGGGAGAGCCGTGCATGGTAAGATGAGCCGTGGTAGCCTAGTGGTAAGATGAGCCGTGGTAGCCTAGTGGTAAGATCGTCGCTTCACACACGTGAGGTCGTCGGTTCGAATCGGCGCGGGGCACGCACCTCTGGATTTGCAAAAATCTATGTGCGGAATTATACCACTAGCTTAGCAGTGAAGGAAAACATCGTGAGGAAATCTGCACATCCAGTTTAATTCTGAATGTGTAACCATGATCCAAATTTGTCTGGTTCCCCTTTCTGAGGGTTACGAAGGTCAGATGTTAGTCGCTTAAATGTAATAACCAGACTCGCTAAATCTAGGATCATGGTCAAAGCGGACCCTGGGCCTAGAGGCACAAACCGGGACAACGCTAAGAGGATGATTGGAGGGATGCAAGGGAGCGGCCCATCATCTTTTCGCTTCAAGCCAACTTCACCTCATCATCATCATCAGCCTGTCGCAGCCCACTGCCGGACATAGGCCTCTCCAGCTGCTCGCCACCTAGGGCACACCTCTGGAGGATATACCCATAATCGCCACGCTGGGCAGGAGGGTTGGCGATCGCAGGGCGTAGACGACGGGGCGGGACGAATTCAATCGTGATGGTTATACCGCCACCAGTCGGCTGCCAGCGCCTCGTTTGTTGTAGGCGTAGCTAAATACCACAGGCCGATGACGGGCAGCAGCGTCACCGGAGCGAGAAGCTTGCCCAGCGTGGCAATTATGGGTATATCCTCCAGATGTTTGCCCTCAGTAGCAAACAACTGGAGCGGCCTATGTCCAGCAGTGGACCACAATAGGCTGATGATGATGATGACACTTGATCCTTTTTTTAGTCATCATAATCAGCAGCCTCTATCAGTCTACGACTGGATATAAACCTCTCCGAATGTTCGCCACTTTGATCGATCCTGGGCTTCTCGCATTCAGCACTTGCCAGCCGTCTCCACTCCAGAATGATTCGTTTACCCCAACGGTTACCGGTTCTACAGCTGATGAGCCCAGCTAACTGCCTCTTCAGCTTACTAATTCGGCAACCGATTGCTGGCTGTATAACCATAATGGTTGAAGGCGTAGCTAAATAATACTAGCCGATGACGGGCAGCAGCGTCACCGGAGCGAGAAGCTACTTACGCTCTGCGACGCCTACCCGCCTGCCCAACGTGGCGATTATGGGTAAATCCTCCAGGTGTTTGCCCAAAGTGGCAGGCAACTGGAGAAGCCTATGTATTGCAATAGGCTGATGATGATGATGATGACAGAGCCCACGTCACCATTAGCTGGTGACATTGTTCTGTGAGAGTGAGTGCAATCACAACATCTCCGCGGAAGGGAACACCCGACCCGCGAACACTTGACCCAGATATGTGTCATAGGCCACACGGAGCTAACCGCTGCGATAAGTCGCTAGATAGTAGATCTACTGAACGAATGTTGTTTTTTTTCTAAAATCAGACCACATACATTACTCAGATCTCAAAATAAGTAGCTTAGGCACTCGTGTTATGGGTATCAGAATAACGAAGGTACCACAAATATATACTTAACTACAATTATAAACTCCCAGACACGGAACAAACACAAATTAATGTTCGTCACACGAATATTTGTCCCGAGTGGGGTCCGAACCCACGGCCTTTGGTCCAGAAGGCAGGGATCACTACTCCGCCGGTCTGAGCCATCGGCCAGTGGGACATGGTTAACATGTTACATGCCATGGAGTTACCTGTGACTGTCAAAAAACTCTTAACCAACCACTCGCGACGCTCAAATCATCATTGCCTATTGCAGTCCACTGCTGGACATAGGCCTTTCCAGTTGTACGCCACTTAGGGCAAACATCTGGAGGGTGTAGCTGATGACGCTGCTGCCCGTCACCGGTCTGTAGTATCTAGCCACGCCTTCAATTATTGTGATGGTTATACCGCCACCAGTCGGTTGCCAGCGCCTCATTCGGCAGGATGTACCACGGGCAGATGAGGTTGGCTTGGAGCGAAAAGATGATAGGCCGCTCCCTTACATCCCAACGCAAGCACAGATTGATTTAACTGCCACAATATGATTCACTTCGCTCTCATATCTCGGGACCTATCCCGCCAACGCATGACATGACTCACACGTGCTGAAAATCGTATTAAGCGAATATTAACGAGCGATCGCTCCAGTTTCTAACGGACAAGCGAAAATGGGCCGCGAATTTGGTTCGAACGTGTCGCACAGTTACATGATCACCCCCCTACTCAATCAAACAAGCGAAACTATACCTTTACGACATTAAAATAGAGGTATTATTTGATTGAGGAGTTTTAGTGAAATTTGGCAGTCCATCCCGAAGGAATAAAGACGCTATGTCAATAGTAATAGATACGTTTTTCGTGTGTGTCGGTGTGGTGAAATTGGTAACAGCCCAGTAACCCAAAACATTTAACCTTTGCATAATTTCCTGTAGGGATTACGTGTGATATGGAACTGTGTGTCTGTTTGTCGCTTCCGCGGTTTGACAGATGACAGTTGTGACATCCATTTGTCAGGGGAAATGGTTATTGAATCTGTCATCTGTGGATGTTCGGAGACTGGTCTTAATGCGATTCTTGTAGCCATTAACGGTGAAGTTAGAGATTATTTTTAAAGGATTTCGGAGTAACGATAAGGGTTATTTCGAAAGCCAGTGATCTTCGTATGACTTCTGTGTATCGATAAAGATTATTCCTAACGAATTTTGTAGGACTTATAGTGCTTATCTATACTAATATATACTAATCTTAACTAATATTATAAAGCTGAAGCGTTTGTTTGTTTGAACGTGCTAATCTCAGGAACTACTGGTCCGAATTGAAAAAAATCTTTTTGTGTTGAATAGACCATTTATCGAGGAAGGCTTTAGGCTATATAACATCACGCTGCAACTATTAGGAGCGAAGAAATAATGGAAAATGTAAAAAAAACCGGGGAAAAAATAACTATTCCACGCGGACGAAGTCGCGAGCACAGCTATATATAATAATGTCCCAAGTAAGATTCGAACCCAAGACCCTTAGTTCAAAAGGGGTCACTACCAACAATCGCTCCGGCCAATCACAATCAAGCATGTAATCTATTACTTATTAACATAAGTTGTTATTAAGTATCAAAAGCGCATCCCACTCGTAAGCTAAGCGAGCGGAGCTAACTTAATAACAATTAGTTTCGCTTTTTTTGTGGGCCGAGGGGACAATGTTGCCAATATTAGTTTTGGGACTATTGTGTAATTTGTATGCAACTGTATTTGATAGGGTGGCCAACCTTTATTATTATTTAGGATAAACAAAAAAACCTACAGTATTTCAGCGTGGCATGTCTTGGGTTGTTTATTATTATTTATTTATACGTGACACCCAGACCAATGAAACCGGACATTTATCTTTACACACAAATGTTTGTACTGTGCGGGAATCGAACCCACGATCCTTGGTTCGGAAGGCAGAGGTCACTACCAAATGTGCCATCGAGCCAGCCAATATGTAGGTACGTGACTCTAATTAAACATTTTTCTATTTCTATTTATAATATGGGGTTGGGACGTAGGTAGAAGGGTGGTCACCGCAGCCCACCAATAGGGTGTCCCCACCCTCCACAACACAATAGACATCCAATCCACCGCGAGTGCACCTGGCCGTCGCGTGCCCTTTATCAATCTGTTATATTATTTAGGGTTCCGTAGGATAATCCATGCGTAGAGGGGATGGCAGCCTGGAAAAACTGGTCATTGTTGGCAACACCGAAGGCAAGAGAATACGAGGCCGATCGCCAACACGCTGGTCTGACCAAGTGATAGCAGCCACCTCCTCATCCAAGTTTTACCAAGCTGTGAAGGCTACGTCCGACCGGAATTCAGTGACCCGGAAAAAACCGGGTTCCAGTGACCACGATCCTCAGTAATGAGGGACCGATTGAAGAGAGAGGATAATGCATACTACGAGTAATATTATAAACTAGCTGTGCCGGCGACGTCGCACCCTTGGATATCGGGTTTCGAAAATAACAGTCTTCCATAAAAATTTTAATTTAGACCTCTAGCAATTTATTGGTGAAAACCGCATTCAATACCATGCAGTAGCTTTTGCGTGATGCGCGTTTAAACATACAAATAAAAAATTCTCCCGTTTTCCCAACATTTCCCTTCACTGCTCTGCTTCTATTGATTGTAGCGTGATGAAAAGCATACTACAACCTGCCCAGGAGTATGAAGAATAATTGTATCAAGTTTCATTTAAATCGGTTTAGTAATTTTTGTTTCTATAACGAACATACAGACAGACAAAAATTTTATTGATTGCATTTTTGGCATCAGTATCGATCACTAATCACCCCCCTGATTTATTATAAGTATAGATAGAAGATGGGAAAGTGTGTCTGTCTGTCTGTATGATTGTCTTTCTTTCACGGCAAAACGGAGCGACGAATTGACGTAATTTTTTAAGTGGAGATATGTAGTTGAAGAGATGGAGAGTAACTTAACGTACTTTTTGCCCCTTTCTAACATAATAAACACTTCTGTGACACACTGAACGCGGGCGAAGCCGCGGGCACAGCTAGTCATAAAATGTATTGGCAATAATAAAATGGCTGCCATTCCCACCCGGGACTATTTGTATGACGAATGATTGCATTTGTTCTGTGTCTGGGTGTTTCATCATTATCCTATTGCAGTCCACTGCTAGACGTAGGCCTCTCTAGCTGTTCGCCAATTAGTGCAAACATCTAAAGGTCATACCCATAATCGCCACACTGGGCAGGCGGGTTGACGATCGCAGGGCGTAGCTTCTCGCTCCGGTGACGCTGCTGCCCGTTATCGGCCTATGGTATTTAGCTACGCCTTCAATTGTTATACCGCCATCAGTCGGTTGACAGCGCCTCGTTTGCGCACTTGCAAATCTTCAAACTACGACAAAAACCCTCCCCCACTCCACTCACCCCGTTTCGTAGCTATTTTAAAATCAAATATAATTATGCTAAAAATTTAAATAAAAATTGTACGGAACCAAACTCCACTCAACCCGACTTGCACTTCTTTGTATTATTTTTTAATTCCGTCCGGGTTCAGCCCTACTTATTAAGAGGATTGGAATATTTTTCTGAATAGACCATTTTGTTTGGTAATATTTATAGAAAGCTTTGGTTTGCACACGTCAAGATTAATTCAATGTTATTGGTTTTATCATAATCAGTTTTTTATATAACTTTTGATATAAATGTTATTATTTATGAGCAGATTATATCTTTTTTTACATGCCAGACAGGGCCACACAGCGCCATCTAGTCTCAAACTAAGCCGAAGCTTGTACTATGAGTACTAGATAACTGATAAACTTAGTTAGATACTTTTTTTTGTATAGATATCCGGATACTGGCAGCAGCATTTACCTGGTTAAAAATAAAAGCTCGTGGGGGCCCGGCATGGCGGTGGCAACTGACAGGCGACTGACCAGTTAGTTGCCCGTTGTCACAGCGACTTGGGCTTCTCTTTCGCTTTCCATCAGGCGAAGGGAAGCCATTATATTACTGCATTATGGTTGTATGTAAGAATATACATTTTTATCGTAAAAACTCCGATCTTCACCAGTTCAATACTAGAAATAAGAGCAAACTTGCTGTTTCCAATCTCAGGCTTCGTAAAACAGGTAACTCATTCATAGGACAAAGTGTAAAAATGTTTAACAAAATACCGCAAAATATTGTTGATCTACCTATACATAGATTTAAATCTCGCATTAAGTCCATTTTAATGTCAAAAGGTTATTATAAAGTACAAGATTATATGGATGACAATATTACATGGACATGATAGTCTGCTCGCTTGCGCTTTTTAAAACGATATTATTGTATTGTATTATATATTTTAAAAAAAGGCTAACTGTTGAGTTTGTTGCGGCACTTCTTCTCAGCAGGCTACACGTCGAAGTGCTGGTAGGAAAAAAGTTTGACGTGCAAGAGTATTACTAGTGAATCTATTTGCAGAAATAAACTATTTTATTTTATTTTTATTTTATTTATTCATTATGCCGAGCTACTATAAAAAAAAACCTACTATGGTCAAACCTATGATTGGGCCGGCAGGGCGGTGGTAACTAACCATACTGCCAGACATAAGCATCCTGATGGTAAGCGGTCGTGATGTCCAAAAGTTAGGTCGACAGGCACAATAGAACAAACCTATCGCACCTGTCTCCTTCACCCTGAAGGCCCACTGAGATGCCGTTTCACGCCCCGCCAGAAAATTGTTTGCAACTTCGCTAATATAGCCCATAATCGCTATTGCAGTCCACTGCTGGACATAGGTCTCTCCAGTTGTTCGCCACCTAGGGCAAACTTCTGGCGGATATACCCATAATCGCCACGCTGAGCAGGCGGGTTGGTGATCGCAGGGCGTAGCTTCTTGCTCCGGTGATGCTGCTGCCCGTCATCGGCCTGTGGTATTTAGCTACGCCTTCTATCGTGATGGTTTTACCGCCACCAGTCGGTTTGCCAGAGCCTCGTTTGTTGTTCGGCAGGATGCACCACGATGTGTGTATACCCAGCAGGACCCTGCCTGGAATTCGATCTACAGCTATAGTTTAACATCAGGAGTAATTAGTACCTTCCAAATTGGACAAATAAAAAATTAGTACCTCCATATTTTAAGATAAATCATTAATTATATTCCAACAGGACCCTCCGCCGTTTGATGATCTTCACACAAATGGTATACATTCCCGTTTAGGGGCATATTATTAATACCTTAGAAATACTTTGATATTATTTACAAATTATTATTTCAGCGAAAAGTTTAAAAAGAAAGGGCGAAAAGGTCGCTACCTTACATCCCGCCACATATTCATACATTTTGTTAAATATTTAATTAGCTATTTATAAATTCTACGAGTACATTCCACAAACAAAATCAACCACACAATCGACAAAAGACGCCCTGCTGTCGCCGTGAAATTTTTAAACAAAAACACACGAGATCCAAAATCGTACCGTTCCGTCGGACCACACGTCGGACAAAGGATTCCGTTACCCTTTTGATATACGAGATCGGTATTAATGCGTTTTGATGGAATGTGGGTAAACGTTTTTGGGTAAACGTATCAGGTTACCTTGTTTTAAGAAGCCGGGGATAAATGCAGAAGAGCTTTCAGTCGATAATGTGCGGAAAAAGAGAAATGCACGAATTTTTTTTTTAAGAAAATCTATACATATCGCTTTGGTTAGCTCACGACATTACATAAGATACCTCTAAAATTTTCAGTTTTTCCCTACTATATATGCGTGTATTATACATAAATAAAAAAAAAGACAGGCTCGGTGGCTTATTTGGTAGTGACCTCTGCCCTCTGAGCCAAGGGTCGTGGGTTCGATTCCCGCACAGTACAAACATTTGTGTTCATTGAACATATCTGTTTGTATTGGTTTGGGTGTTTTCTATGTATAATATGTGTTTATTTACAAAAAAAAATGTATCTAAGTAAGTTTATCAGTTGTCTAGTACCCATAGTACAAGCTTCGGCTTAGTTTGGGGCTAGGTGGCGCTGTGTGGCCTAGCGTGGCATGTCTTGGGTTATTTATTTATGTATTTATAAATAAAACATAAATAAAAAACCGGCATCAAAATCAACCGAGTAGTTTAAAGGACCCTAGGAAGTAGGGCATAGTGAATTTTCGCTCGAATTGATCTGCCCGTCCGGGGAAGGTCCTCCACCCTATAGAATACCGCAGCCAAATGACCTCCGGGTCGTGTTTCTGCTGGTGAATAGGGTTTCCGGAGCAAGTGGGGGGTTAAGATTGGGTCGGCATGGCGGTGGCAACTGACAGGTAACTGACCAGATACTTGGCGTCGTCACAGCGACTTGGGCTTCTCTTTCGCTTTCCATCAGGCGGAGGAAGCCATTATGTTGAGCTACTATAAAAAAGTTTCTTGCTCGCATCTTACTTTCAACGTTTAATTTAAATAGCCACGTTAAAAGAAAATTAAAAGGACATTATATTCAGGCGCCCCAAACAATTCGTAACTTAATTGTCAATAAAGGACCAGCTCTACCCAATTTGGAAATAAAAGTTGTTCTACAGTTTCATGGGAAATACTATGGTGTGCACAGCTGGCTTTTAAATAAAATATATCTGTCCGTCCCTGATTGTTGGGGAATCTTTGTGAAAATCTTAAATTGACGTTAAATTTCGAGCAAGGAGACGCCAGGCGGGATATCTTTCTTAAATCAAATGTTTGTGTTTCGGTTACCATGGAAACACATGTATTAAATTAAAAAGTATAAAACAATTTAGTCATGTTTATGAGAGAGTGTTGTATGATTTCACTTACATTTGACACGAATCAAATACTTTTATGTAACTTATTTTTCCGATAACTGATAATAAATAAAAATAAATATAAATTTCAGACAACATCACATATAAGTACATTGCTCCGGTCCCAAAGTAAGTAGCCAAAGCCGTTGAGTTATGGGTATCAGAACAACGAAGGTACCACAAATATATACTTAAATACAAAATATAAACAGCCAGACACGGAACAAACACAAGTATTCATCACACCTTGGTTCAGAAGGCAGGCGTCTTGACGTATTGATAAAGAAAAATGTTAATTTATTTTTGGTGGTCTAACCCACCTGATAAAGTGTCCCCGAACTCCTCCTACTTTTTTATAGTAGCTCGACAATGGCTTCCCTACTAATGGCCTGATGGAAAGCGAAAGAAAAGCCCAAGTCGATGTGACAACTGGCAAGTAACTGGTCAGTTATCTGTCAGCTGCCACCGCCATGCCGGCCCAACCCTAGCCCCCACGAGCTCCGGAAACCCTACTCACCGGCAGAAACACGACCCAGTCATTATGCTGCGGTATTCTATAGCTCACCGGATTAGTAAGCTGAAGTGGCAGTGGGCTGGCCACATCAGCCGCAGAACCGATAACCATTGGGGTAAACGAGTTCTGGAGTGGAGACCGCGTATCGGCAACGTAGTGTAGGACACTCTCAGGCCAGGTGGAGTGACGATTTGCGCAGGACGGCTGGCAAGTGCTGGATGCGAGAAGCCCAAAATCGACCTAAGTGGCGGACAATAGGAGAGGCCTATGTCCAGTGGA